>VYZS01052396.1:15736-29678 GCA_013400695.1 Neodrepanis coruscans | reverse complement strand
AGTAATTTTGCTAGATGATGTATACCTCTACACATAACTTACAGCTCACTTTCCCTTCTTTTGTCTCTCATACATCTAGTTTTTTCAGTTTTCTGGAACAGTGTACAAAATGAACAGTTATGTAGTAACATGTACCATAAATTCTCTCCCAGCCTCTAACAATTTGTAGGTTAGGAATTTCCTCTGTGAAAATACTTTATTTTTTCATGCAATAATCCTAGTGGATTATTTTATGTAATCTTCCTGTTACTTTTTCATTTAATGTACATTTTAACTATGAAGTCTCCTATAGCAGCAACTTACACAACTTCTTTTACTCATTTTGAATTTGTCTTGTTATTGAATTTATTTTCCCCTTGCTTTTGAATGCTTTTGAATGGACATGTGCCAGCTTAACTTCAACACACCAGTGACACCAAAGAATCCCACTACTTACTCCCTTGATTGCATATGTTCTTATTATTAATTTATTTTTTTTTAATTTATTCTTTTCTTCAACAATAATCATAGGCAAGTGAAAATATGAAACCAGGGCAGAGTAAAGATCCTGGCATTATTAACTCGTTCAAACTTTAGTCTGAATTCAATCTCTACAACTGTACTAGGAATTTTAATGCTAGATAAAGATAGATTTACCATATAAAAATTGGACATGAACTATGAATATGAAAACCCGGAAATAAGTAAAAGTTTTCATACCATGACATCTTTTTGAAATTATCTTCCAATAAGTGTGGACACAAATAAAAAAACCCCAAACCAACCAACCAATCAACCAAACAACAAAAATGAAAACACCAAAAAAAACAAAACCGAAAACCAAGCAAACAAAAAACTAACACCTTTTAAAAGAAAAAAATCAAAGCTATTGTGAAAGGTATAAGATGATGTAGTGCCTAAAGCAAGAGAGGAGTAAAAATATTTTAGCTCTGCATCAGAGTCTAGTAAGTATTTCAGGTTGGGGGCTATTTTGTTATTTTAATTTGATATAATCTGTGTTATTACTATTGTTACTACTGCTGCTACAAATAGTCTGTTGTTAGTCTGCTTCTGTATCACTAAAACTTCATGATCCCTGAGGCTTCTGGAAGATAAAGACACATTTGTAGAGATGCTCAAATTACAACTGCCTATAAAAGAATTGTTTCGCATGTAAATGAAAGAGTTCACCTTTCACGTATGTCAATTTGGCGTGTCTTATGAGCAATAAACACAACTAGATAAAGAAAAAAAGACAACAAAGTAAAAAAAGGTGTTACTGAATTTTATTCAAGACATAAAAAGGATTTAAAAATTACTTAATGCCTGTATTTTGCTTGTTCCAATATCCTCAGTTTTAGTTCAAATATACTTTTTAATGGTTTTGGGGGGAGGAAAAATCAGCTCTGGTTTATAGCCTTCACTGCTAGCTTTGAGCCTGAAGGAAATTTTTACAGCTGAGTTATAAACCCTTAAATATCAGCATTTATAATGGCAAGGTAGACATACGTTTAATTTCAACACCAGCCAGTGTCAGTATAATAATTTGAAAAAGATAATAATTTCACTAAGGTCAAATTTAAATTTAAAAATGTGCCTGGGTCTTGGTAGCCTACAAATGCACATATATATCCTTGTTATATCATCTTTATCCTAACCCTTAATTGGAGCTTCTCCTAATTTAGGACTGCCTAAAAAAATATAATATTTTTTTAACTATATAATTATTCCCAAATATCTTCTGGCCAGACTATAGTCAAAATCCTGAATTTGTTTTTTATGTAATCTTGACTGCTTGATTTTGGTTCTCTAGCTATTTTTTCCTTCTGCTTCCTCTCTGTATAAATAAAGCATATGGTAATTTATTGAGTAATTAGGAGTTATAAAACATGTAAGTCTCACACACACATTTAGTCATAAAAACACCCTCTTCTTTACTACGTCATGTGGCATAATCTTATTGATGTTACTGCCATTTTTCCTTCTACAGCTCCCATACAACTTTCTAGTTTCCCCCTCATTTCATCACCTCCAAGGTAGCTAGCCTGAAAGCATCTTGAGTGAGGTGATGCCCTGTCTGGCTTTTGGAGGTCTGTAATGTCCTTCTGATTGTTGGCAGAAATAGCAAATAGAATTCTTACTAAAAACCTCTAGACACCTCAGATAGAGACATGTTCCCACAGCCGAGATTCAAAGAAGCTTTCCTAGCTGTCCCTAACCATAAGAAACATTCTGGTCTGTTTACAAAACAAAATCTCACACCTATGCTCTTCTTTGAGTGTGTTTGTATATTTTTCTAGGGAACAGACAATTTTTTTAAGGCATTCCACTGTACTCCTTAGGAATGACATCTCTCTGACTATGGACTGCCTTGATGCTACTTGTCTCAGATATGGAAAGTTAAAATGCAGAAAAATATTTTTATTATGAATAAGTCATATGCATGCAAAATCCCTCAACATATTTACACAAGGCATATGTGAGTAAATGGAATAATATCTCTCTTAGTCTGCAAAGGTTTCATCTAAAGGATACAGTCCTCTGCATAGATTCAGATGCCCAGTTATGCACAGATTCCTTGCCTCTGTAGTCAGACTTGCATGAAGAGTCTTTGTCTGTTCCCTAGAAAAATATACAGAGACACTCAAAGAGGAGCATAGGTGTTGTCTTTTCTTCTGGAAGTTTTCTTTCTAATTCAAGTATTTCTTTAAACAAAGAGATATTGTATAGCCATACTGGTTGAGCAAGTTTATCACACCTTTCTTAAAAAGTTTTTTAACATTCAAATATATCAGGAAGCTTTAAAATTTCCAAGACTTCCTGCTTTTATGTTACTAAGTTTTGCTGGTTTGATGCTTGGAGGGAAGCTATCTGGTTTGAAAAAGCTAAAGTGTAGAAAAACTTACACAATTTCTCATTGTATTTATTGGTATTGTTTAATGGGTTTTGCTACTCTTTAGTGAGGTTTATTTTTAGTTTTAATATATATGAAAAGAACATTCAAATTTTTCATTAGTATTCATTAGTTTACATACTTTAGAAAGATGTAGATTTCAATCAAGTCAAATGGAACTAAAAATAATATATTAGAGTGTGCTTATACTGACTTAGACTAGTAGTAAGAAAATTAGACAGCAAAATAAGAATCTGGATTACAACAAAACTTGAGAATTGGACTACATATCTCCCCAAATGTATCCACAGCTGTGGTCGGTGAATGAGAAGTTAAATTATTTTACTTGGATACAACTACCTCTATAGTCTCTAAAGTCTGTATGATTTAAGTGAATGTTTAAGAAATACAGTGAATTTTTCAATGGTGCAAACCTAAACAGTTGAAACTGAACCGGATTGACCTATGTAAATTTAAGGCACTGTTAATTTTGTTTATTTGGTTTCTGCACATCTAATCACCTTCTGTAGAGAATTGCAAAAGCCTTCTATAAGCCTCAAACCCTCATTTATTTATTTATTTATTTGTTTGTTTATTTATTTATTTATCTATTTAGCTAGCTAGCTAGCTGGTCAAGGTAACTTTGGAAAAGTGTGTTGTATAAATAGAAATTGAATAACAAGGAAGATTATGAAATAACAATGACAAAGGTGTTAGCTGAAAAATTGTGCTCTCAAACATAAGTTTCTTCTGAATTAACAGGTTATGGAAATCATTTACATATGACTTTGCCTTAGATGCAGGGACAGGTGAAAATACACAGTCAAGCCATTTTGACTTTCAGCACTTTTATTTTTATAATGGGACTATTTTGAGCATGAAAAAAAGAACAAACAACTTTTAAAAAATTTTAGGAAGCTTCTATGACATTATGAACCTCTGTGAGGTGTATGTACTCTTCATCTACAGAACAGATATGCTTGCTCAGTCAACGCATATTTTGGAGATAAAAGAATTGTCTATATAGCAGAATGTAGTTAATGAATTGGTTATTTTTGCCCATAAACAATAAAACCATTTTGATTTTCTTTTATCTTTCTGGATACTATGTTCTCATTTAGAAAATGTCTGTTCTGCATCTCATTCCTGTTGTTCCTTCCATCCCTTGCCATCATTTCACTGCATTTGAACAAAAAGGTCCTCAACCAATCAACCAAACAAAACATCCAGATAATCAGATCACAAATATATGTACGTTTTTACTTTTTTAATGAGTTTAATATTATTTCTAGCTGAGAATTTATCTATCTAGAAGAAGGGAACATGTGAGCTGAATTCTTACTTATTAAGATCAACTTTTTTCACTGGAAACCTATTGGAAGTAAGAAAAGTAAAATAAACTAAATACACACCTTGTATTTCCTTACACTTATGTTTATCTTTAACTGATGCCAGTGGAATTATTCAATCTCGCAAAAATCTTCCAGGAAACTAAGTACACGTAATAAAGATAGTATTAGCAAGAATGAACATAAGGAAACAGTGGTCACTTTGTTCATCAAAGAAGGCAACTGCTATATCCCTAGTCAATATTGGGCAATTTCTATACTTTCAGTCTGTCACCTTTCATGTGTACTAGACACACATTTAGAAAAGGAAAAAAATATTCATAAAATTCTTACTGAAAATGGCAACTGCATTAAGCAAAAACCTTCATGATCTTTTTTAATATTTTCCAAATTGGAAGTTTTCTTCTCAATTGGAGAAATATAGACTTTAATCTAAAAACACTTTAAATGCCTCAAGAGCTTGCATTTTCTCTTTACCAGCTGTTCATACCTAAATAACCTCTTAAACCACATGTAGCATCTCAGCTTTGAGCATACAGCCATCAATTTCAATCTATAATTTTAATATTTTAATTGCTGTTTTACACAGTCTTTTGTGACACATAATACTGCATTGGATTCAATTAATGTAACTTGAAATGGGATATTTATTTTATTTTTTTTTAATAAATAGAAGACATAGTGATTTGGAAGTACAAAGATGTCTCTAACATATTCAAGTTCAGACAAACTTCATGTACTCAAAGCATAATAGTTTCTGCAGTTTGCCAAAGATGACGACTTTGGGTTCCATCCACTTTGATTATGCAACAAAGTAGCCTTTGACACCTTACTTGGTTACAAGGACTATCTATGCTTTAAAAGTTGGTCCTGACAGGTAGCAAGAGCCCTTATGTTCTATGGCAGTGCTTAGGGTCCTATACAACTCTATGTTGAACAGAAAGCTGATGACTAGAAATGACAATAAAAATTAATATCCTAAATGAGATGCCTAATATGAGACATATTATTTATTCTTCAGTGTTTGTACTCTTTAGATTAATTGCTGGCTTGTTCTCTTTCCCAATCTGTACACTGATGTTGTCTGGCAAATTACTAGCTGGCCAAAGCCAGAGCTGTGTCAGCAAACACAATGGACAATACTAATCCTTGTTTCTCCTCAGTTTATTATATAGCCTTAGCTTAAGAAAGCTGTAGTGATGTGTTTTACCTGTGTAAGATGTCTTCAAACTCATGTCCTAGGAAAACATATCTTACCCATATCCAAATATTTTCTGACCAGCTTCTAACAAAACAAGATCTTGGCTTTTCAAGAAAACACTTCAGTCATATTTTTTTTGTGTATTAAATCCAAAAGAGATTCTAATTATTGTTGTCATATTTCAAATTTAGTGCAGCTTTCATGTAAGAAATAGTAAGCAAAAACACTTCAAACAAGCTAAAACCAGAATCTATTGGGAACTTCTTTTCTTTAAAAAGGCTTTGGATTGGACTGTACAGAAGCAACTAACCATAAAGAGCATACTAGGAAGACTTCCAGAAAACTTGCTGGCTGTGACCTGACTCTTATTTAAACTACATGAAAATCTGCTGGGCTATTTAATATATATATAACAGCAATCTGAGCTGTTATGGACCCTCAAGAGCTTTGAGACATACATAGGGGCGTACCTCTTCCTGAGGGACTTCAAATCTTAACACCCAAATAGCTATATACGAGCGTTAATCACATCTCCGTAGTCCAAATATATATAACAAGTTTTCTAAGCTGCATTCTGTGAAAAACAAACTGATGAATTGTTTTATTTGTATTTTTCTTTTACAGACAAAAGGTAAAAACAACAATAAGGCTTTATTTTGTGGCAAAATAAAATATATTAGAAGTGTAAACAGAGGACTGTATTTCTTTAAATTTTTTGCCAAATATACTTTTTACATCATGTTTAAAAATAAATATATAATGAGAAGAATTCACTACTCATCTGTATCACTATAGATCCATGTCTAAATATCACTGTTAACTTCTAATTTATATGAAGGTTTGAAAGTTAGAAATTTCTAGAGAAGTTAGTTTTGAATTATTTGAGTGGTCAGCTTAAAGTATATGTTCACTTGTATTCGCGTGAATACTGCTAGAGATTTAGTAACTGCTGATAGTAGAACATTATTAGTGCCAAAAAAGGAGAGACTTTCTTTGCCAAAATAAATCAGAAAAGGTCACATCTCCCACTTGTATAAGTTGTTGTAACTCATTTAAAGAATCTTAAGGATATTTTACAAGCATGGGATTTCATCCAGGTTCTTTCTTCATTCCTTTGAAAAAGAGAAACTCTTCAAAGTAAGGAATAAGAAACTTGTAAGCAATTGATGTAAAAAAACCCCAAACAACAAAATAAAAAAACAACAAAAATTAAATTGTTTAGTGTTTCCTTGAATACAAGGCACTTTTACAGCATGTTTGATAGCTAATTGGTCATAAAATGTATTCATTAAATTTATAGATTTAATTTAATATCCTCAGATAACTTCCCTAATGAATTATAATTAAATGAACTGAGTGCTTACAACAACTAAGGACATGATTACTGTTTTCTTATAACTAAAAGGCATTTTATACATTATTATTCAGAGACCTAAGAGGTCTTTTGTTGTAGTTTTGTTTCAAGAAAACTGACTTTCTCTTTTCTCATTTTCTTTTTTATTAATTTGTGCAATATCGTATCTAAAAACAATTATTATTATTATTTTCATCATTGTATTACTACTTAAATGATTAATACTAATTATTATCTATGAAAGTTAAATAATTATTGAGCTGAAAGGAGTGTCTCTAACTTTCAGAATCATCTTATTTGAGCTCATAGTGTGGTATCAAGATCCCTGTTATAATAACACCTAGTTATAATTATTTATATGTTACTGGTTGGTCAGTTACATCTGTAGCTGATCAAAAATTTGATTTATCATTGCACATGACATCTAAACAAAAGCATTACTCAGGTAAATATACAAATAACTGCAAATGAGTGTAAAAGAAAACAGACTCTTTCATCTGTGTCTAGAACTATTCCTATTTATAAAAGATTATAAGATCTCATGAAATTTGAGAAGCCAAATATATATGCACTTCCCTCCCACCTGTATCTTGTACGCTATTGTTTATTTCAAATAATTAATTTAATAGTTATATTATGGTAAATTTAGTGCCATATATTTATATAAAATCAGATTTGAAGTCTGTTTTATCAAGATTATGATATAGCAGTAAAAAAAAAAAAGCAAAAATATTAACTTGTCTAATATGTATTGGAAATTTATGCAGCCATAAGATGTCTTTAATAAATGTTAATAGACTACAATTTATATTTTTGGTTTTCTTCCCAGGGACTCCAAGCTATTAATCTGACTTGAATAAAGCCATAATATTGTAAAAGTTTTTAGCCACTAAAACCTTAGAAGGAATACAAATGCGTTAGAATAAATGTAATAGCTTTACCCACCTTAAAGCAGGGAGTAAGGCAAAGAGTTACTGGAGAAACAAAACAAAATAAAACATTAAAAAAAATTGTATTGTTTATGTTTACTGAATTGTAATAAAAATCTGATGGGAATGTACGTTATGTACTGTGCTGTTAATAAGCTGGATGCATCATTTTCTGTAAGTAAAAGAGTGTATATCAAACAAATGGCTACTTGTGTTAGTTATTGAAGATTTTATTATATGCAGTATTCACATACAGCACTGCAGATATTTTAAACCTTATTGAGTCAACATCGAATGTCCAAATGTCCTCCTTGGTTTGTCGTCCCTGGTATCTCTAGTAAGCTGGAGATCTCTGAAATAATGAAGTACTTAGTTCTGATCTCATACACTTTCTTTTGCAGATACAGCTGTAGAAGGTCAACAGTGATGATGGAATTACCTATATAAACATCTTGGAGTTCTTTTTCGTTTTCAGCAATAATTTTCTCTTTTCCCTTTTTAATGACTTTTAACTGATATTATATATTTTACAATATCTTTATCTAACTTAAGTTTTTATGCCTTGAGATGCTCAAACTTAAAAGAGGTAAAAGATTATTATTAATAATAAAAAGAATAAAATCAGCAACAATAATAATGATTATAATAATCTGAATTTATCAAAAGGCTTAGGTTGGGGTTTTGTTGCTTTGTTTGTCTTTTTGGTTGATTAGGTTGCTCCTACTTTAATTAAGGTTTTCCATAAAAGTTTCCACTTTGAAAGAATATGATCAATTACAACTACTCCATAGTGAAACTTAGGGCTACCTTTACCTTTTTCCATTTTGTATCCATGAATTCCTTGAAAGCAGCTATCATTTTATCTATGTCACACAATTGTATTTCTTTAATGTAAGTGAAAATTACAGTACCTTGCTACACATTTAGCAACCTGGTCTCTGCTCCTTTGTTCACAGGCTTTCAAACAGTAAGTTCAGACCTGCATTTGATACCAACGTTCATCAAAAATCTACTTTTTATTATCTGTACAAAGAAGAAGAATGTATTATTGTCTCCTGCAAAACTGTAAGAATGATAGATATGAAAAAGCACAGGTCTCTCTAAGTATTCAGGAGTGAGGTGCAATTTCCAAGACAAAATGGTGATGTAAAGCATCTCTGAGTTTTCAAGAGGCACTGGCTCCACCAGAGAAGCCAGGCAACTAAATTCTTTTTGTCAAGAATGAAGTGAGCAAGATATATCCAGAAAAGGAACTGAAGAAAAAAGAACCCCGTGTTAGTTTTGTCTTCAGAAATCATGTGAAAAAAAGAGATCTACCTGAAATGCAGACTTCATCTAAGAGATGGTCATGGGTCATAGTCATAGTTAGCACTACCTACAGGTATTAGAAATTTTTTTGGGGGAAAAAATGTCTCAACTCCTGTGGTTTAATACTACCCTGTACATCGGTGAGAAAGCCCCTGCCATGCAATTTGCCCATCTGTGGGTCCCTGTTCCCCGTGGCAATGGCAGAACTGGCTGTGTAAGGACATCATAACAGGCAAGAATGGTAGTTCTGTTAACTCTTCTCATTACAAGTCTTCCCAACACAACTGCATGTTTTGCCTCATCAACAGCCATCCTAAGCAACCTTCAGACAGGAAAATACAGTCATAGGCTCATAGAGTTATTTAGTTTGGAAAGGACAACCATTAACTCAGCAAAACCAATTTGAACACTGTCAGAATTGACAGATTTGGATGCTATGTTCACATACTGTTTGGGTTCTCTCTCCCCTATAGTTGTTCAAACTATGTTACCAAGAAGACCTTGAAATTCATGTTTCTGAACACATGCAAAGTTCATGTGCTTCTTTACAATTAAGGAAATAAACAGAGGTAACTAGTCTTGTGTTCCTGTCAGTCAGACTGCTTTGGTTGGAAAGTAATGCGAGGTCAATTCCCTTCTTATTTTGATAATTTTTCTCATTTTTATTTCATGAAAGACTGATAATGTCAATATGCCCTGTAAATGTTCTTTGGGGCCTAGTGGTCAGTGTGAAAGACAAATCATCTCGCTTTTGAGGTTGTCCTACTCTGTAGAGAGAAATATGAAATAATTTGAAGAGAAGGAAACAAAGACAGCAAAACCATTTAAACACAAGTTTAGTAAAGAAAGCTAACTACAGCATTTGCTTTAGAGAGGAAGAAATTTGTATTCCATACAATTTAAGTTCACATACATCACAACTGTCCCCTGAATAGCAGAGGTGACCCACAGCAGCATACACAGTCAGTAACTGCCTGGGATCTCCTTGAAGCTCCAGGAGTTCTAGGAAAGGCATCCAGGTCTTCTACAGTCTACCGTAAGTGTGCAATGAGTCATTTCACATCAGAAAGTCTAAAAGAAATGAATGAGATTTCATCACAATGTAGCCTTCAAGAAGGGCATTGCTCTTGTTAAAGAAATGAGTTGAAAGGGGAGGTGTTAATAGAGAAATTTTGAAAAGAGTAGAGTGAAAATAAAAACAAACCCAACAAGAACACAAGCCTTTTACTGAGCAGAAAAACTTCAAATTTTTGTAGCTCGGACAGGAGATCTTTTACCTCTTCAACTTGCCGGATGAATTTTAGGTATTATCTTATACACTGTAGACTTGCTTTTCTGATGTGTGAATAGACTCATTTTGCTTCTAGTGTGTGTTATCCTAGTATTACAGATCATATATACCTATATTTTCCTAAAGAAAATGATGAATTGAGACAGTTATTGTCAACATTTTACAATTCCAGTCTATTGATTAATTAAAAAAGCTCATGCTGAACATAGTTATACATATTCCTGACAATGATAATTTAAAAAAATCTGGAAGAATATGTCACAGTGAGGGTGCCCATGGAACCATTAAACGTAAATCATCCTTGGATATGTGCTCAAATGTAAGCAGTGGAAGGAAATAAGCACCTAATTATAATATCTCATACAAAAAATCTTGTCTGTCTTTTGCTATATTCTAGCCAAAATATGATAGGAAGTACCCCAACTCATAAAATGCTCTTCTTTTGGCCAAATAAAGCACATTCTAGTCTTCAAAAGTATGCTTACTTCCTTAGATTTAACACTTATTGGTTTTGTATTATTATGTGAGGAATTAACAGGAGAGAGCAAGAATCTAAAGCGGTTAAATAAATACTAGAAAAAAGCAACAAGTACAGCTCTAGCAATGAGAGTAACATAAAGTCAGGGAACACCTTGTAGGTGTAACTATGAAAACAGATGCCCAGTGCTGTAAGACTGATTGGCTAAGGGAAGCCTTTTATGTAAGACAGCTTAATAAGACATGAAAATTATGCTAAGAATAAAATCAATGTAGTGAGTGAAAAAGTATTTAAAAATATCAGTAAGATTCTTCATTGAATTTGCACAATTTTATCTAATAAACTATCTTGTGTATTAGTCACCTTGCTCAGACAGGGTGAAGGAATAAGAAATTCCTTTGAAAGTAGAATAAAAGAAATGGAAAAGGGGAGAAAAAAAAACAGAGACATGGTGAATACCAACAGAGACATGGTGAATACCAACAGAGATAAGGAAATTACATTAAAAAAAATTAACTTGTTTCATTGTCTCCATTAAACTGAAGTCTTAAAGAATACAGTTTCATAAATGCTCCCTACATGATACATAGGAAAAGAAATAACATTCTGTTAAAATGAGAACTTTATAATGTTCTCGGTTAATGAAGAATTGTACATTGGGTTTGGGTGACAAGGTTTTGATAGTGGGAAAGCTGCAGGAGTGGTTTCTGTGAGAAGCTGCTAAAACTTCTCTGTCTGACAGCTATTGCCAGCCAGCTGCAAGCTGGAGCCGCTGCTGGCCGAGGCTGAGGCAATCAGCAGTGGTGGTAGGGCCTCTAGGATAGCATATTTAAGGGGGGAGGGAAATTACTGTGCAGAAGCAATTGTGGTCAGAGAAGAAACAAGTGAGAATATGTGAAAGAAGCAGCTCTACAGACACCAAGGTCACTGAAGAAGGAAGTGGAGGAGGTGCTCCAGGCACCAGAGCAGAGATTCCCCTGCAGCTTCTGGTGAATAACGCGGTGAGGCAGTTGTACCCCTGCAGTCCATGGAAGTCCATGGGAGGGCTGATAACCACTTGCAGCCTGTGAAGGACCGCATGCTAGAGCAGGTGGATGCCTGAAGGAGATGTGTGGGAAGTCCATGCTAGAGCAGGGTCCTGGCAGAACTTGCAGACCTGTGGAAAGGGGAGCCTATGCTGGAGTAGTTTTTCTGGCAGGATTTGTGAGGCCGTGGGGGATCCATGCTGAAGCAATCTGTTCTTGAAGAACTGCACCCTGTGTGAGGGACCCATGCTGGGGTAAGTCATGAAGAACTACAACCCATGGGAACGACTCATGTTGTACAAGTCCATGGAAGACTGCTTCCTGTGGGAGCAGGGGAGGAGTATAAGGGATCTTGCCCTTTAGAGGAAGAAGGGACAGAGAGAACGTATGATGAACTGAACGCAATCCGCATTCCTCTGCACTGCTGAAGGGAGAAGGAAGATAATCGGAAATAAAGCTAAGCTGGGAAGAAGGAAAGGCTAGGTGGAAGGTGGTTTTAAGATTTGAGCTTACTTCTCATTATCCTATTCTTAATATGAATGGTTATAAGTTAAACTAATTTCCTCAAGTTGAGTCTGTTTTATCCATGACAGCAACTGGGGAGTGATCTCTCCCTGTCCTTATCCCAACCCATGAGTCTTTCATTATGTTTTTTCTCACATGTCTAGCAGAGGAGGAAAGTGGTAGAGCAGCTTTGGTGAGTACCTGGTGTTCAGCCAGGGTAAACCCACTGCAAACACAGTTCCATTCAAATAAAAATATTTTTCTATGAACCTTCAATTAACTCTATGAATGCCAAGCTCCCCATTCCTGTAATTTGGTTTATGGCTTTGATGTTGAGTTCACATTGCTGCCAGGTTAAGAAGTTTGTTTATTAATTTGTAGGGTTGAGCAGATTTCATTTGCTACAAGTAACAACACTGAAAAAATGTGAGGTCACAATAACAATATTTAGATTTAAATTAAGCAGCTATAATTAAGTCAACAACATGTATACTCTACATTTTATATAGTTATAAATTTTAGATGGTGTATTTTGGAATAATATTCATTTTTTTCTTTAAATTTATGAACTAGCATAAAGATGGAGTTTATTCACCAATAGTTTAGGTTACCTATTTCTGAATTAAAAAAGATTTCTTCTCTTGAAGGAGAGTTAGCAGAATTAGAACCAAATCTCCTGTAATCTTCATTCAATTACAATCATAATAGATAAAAAAATATTAGTATACCCCTTTCTTCTCTTTTATTTGCTTATAATTTTAAAAAAAAATCTGTGAAACATTGTAAATATGTGTTTTGTATACTTTCTGTTTTGTAATGATAAGAAAGAACAGTTGATATGCAAAAAAGAACAACACTAACTCCTTTGTTATATTTTAAAATGATTATATTTAACTACATTTAATTTGCATACTTAAAACTCTTTTGCTTATTATGATAATGAATAACAAAAGGCTGTGTAACATACTTCAATTATATTATGTATGTGCAATTAAATCAACATTTGAGTATTTAAATTCAGGTGAAAGCTGTTTGCTTTCAAAAGCAATAGTTATGTCTGTCTATCCAATAGTAAGGTTTACAACCCTATGAAAATTTTAGAAAACATTATTTTCTTAATTGTTTTCTAATGACTTGTTTTGGTATTTGAAAAATTACCCGTTTTTAATTTTTATTTACTTTTAAACTAATATCTTCCTAAATTATCAAGAGGACAAAAAATAAATAAGTATGTGTGGTGGTTTTACCACAAATTCGGCGATTTTGGAGCAGAGACTCTGAGAGAAGTCACAAACACACCCCCAAAATGAAGAAAACACACAAAAATCACAGTTTATTTTGCGCAAACACCAAAACCCGACAAATAAAGTGCAAAACAGACAAACAAATTAAATTTTTCCAGGGCCCGCGTTTGAGGTGAGGACGCTCTGGAGATAGTGTTTGTCTCTCTCTCCCTCTGAGCCCGGCTGAGAGACTCCGGGGTAGTTAGAAGGGAGCACCTGGTCTCAAGATCCCCTTAGCCATGAGCCTCTGCCCGGTTTTGACTGAGGAAACAACTCAAGAAGATTACAAAAACCGCGCACCCCCCTCCCTCCCTCCCTTTTAGCCCAAGGAGAGATTTAGTGCTGAAA
>VYZS01052396.1:3532-15692 GCA_013400695.1 Neodrepanis coruscans | reverse complement strand
GGTGGTCCTCTCCCTCGGCCCCAGGATTCGGCAAGACCTGCTGCCCGGCGGCTCTAACATCCGCCGCCGCTCGCGCGGCGCCGGGCCACCTGCCCGCCAGAGGCCTTCCCAGCCAACCCGGAGCCGGTCGCGGCTGCCACTTCTTCGCCGCCGCAGGCAAGGGGCTGGCTCCGCGCTCCTGGGGGGATGAGGAGGCGCTGCCGCTGCCTGGACGGCACGCGCCCCGGAGCGGATCGCGGCCGAGAGACAGAGGGGCGGCGGAGGCGGCGATCCACTGGGCCCGCGCCAGCTGACCCAGTTTGGACCACCGCCGCTGCCGCTCCCACCGCTGCCCCCCGCCTGGCCACTGTTGGCGCCAGGTGAAGCCGTCACTTTGCCACCGCAACACGGCTCGACCGTTTTTACTTTCATTTTTTAGCCCCACGACAGTATGTGTGCATCTTTTAAGATTATTAGTCATGACCAACAGTTCCATGAGAGAAGTGAGAAAGCTCACTCAAAAGCAGACATAAGAAACAGGACAAAAGGTATTAGAAAAAGCATGATGTTGTTACAGATATAGTATGGATACTATTAATGAAATATAAACTATTATAAGTGTATGGTTGTGAAGGTGTAACTTCAAAAAACTCTTATGTGGTACATAGAAAATGAAGGAAATTATTTTTCTGCATTTACCATGTCCCGTTAGATTACAAAATATTTGTTTCACTTTGTTGACTGGAACTTATATCCAAATACAGCAACTGCCATGGCATTTGAGGCCTAACAGGCTATGCTAGCCAGAACAGTGGAAGCAGAATTTCAATATAATTTTGAGATTTTATGGCAACTCTAGTGCTTTGTATTTTAATGGCAAGCCAGTGGAAAAAAAAAAAAAACAAAAAACAAAAAAGCTCCTCTCTTTATTCTCCATCCAGTGCTTCCATTTCAAATCTGACTTTGCCAGTCTTGAAAGTTTTTTTGTATATGCCTTAACAACTTGATGAAAAGTGTGATATAATTTCTTCATGCATGGTCATATTAAATTGGGGGTGGTTTGTCTCAAAAAGTGTGTACAAAGTCAAGCCTGATGGTTACTGACACAGAGGAGAAAGTTGTTGTGGTCTGAGCCCTTAAAATCTATGTAGCTGTCCGGCTTCTGTCAGTGTCCTTTGATGAGGCCCAGCTATTTCTCTAGCTGCAGTGGAGGGGAAGTCTAGTGGTACCAAAGAAATTATGGTGTATTTCTCACATGGGCAGCTGCCCCTGAGAGACTAACAGAGAGAACAAAATAAAAGAGTCCATGGCTAAACAGCAAACTTACAACTTAGCAGCCAGAAGATAGCTCATCATGGACCTAGTTCCTTTATATTATGAGGATTTTAAGAAGTTAGTACTTTTAGAAATAATGTAAAGGCCTTTTTTAAATAGGTCTAACATTCTCTAGAACTGCTTTTCACAATTTCTTCATTTGTAAGTTTTAACAGCTCAAAAAATACCTGCCTTTGATTTGGTAAAGAATGTGCTTGTGTAGTTTGTTTCCTGTGGTGAATCTGAATTACTCTTGTAGATGTTTTTAATTTTTTGTTAATCTTTGATGCAAATGATGAACAAATAGCAGGTTTCCAATTGCACAGATTAGATATGCTCTGCTACAATAGCATTAGGCTGAAAAATAATGTAAATAGCATTATATAATGTCAGTATGTTTAGGTAGCATGGCTCCAATCTCCTGTGAGTTTTTATTATTAACATTCTGCTAAAATAATTATGTCTGGTAGAAAATACTCCACTTAGCAAATGTTTCTCTGCATTGTCTGAAATGAACAACTAATAAACAGAACTTCACATCACCACAAACCATCTATAACCGATGTTGGTGAGAGCTGTTTGTTAATGCTACAGTGTCTGAAGGAAAATTAAGAGCCTCTGACATGATTCTTCTTTGTGGGCTTAAATATCTGTTTTTTTCAGAGAAGGCCATTGGACCCTGTCAGAGACAGTCATTCAGTGTCTTTGACCTCCTTGGAGAGTTTAGATAAATTTCGACAATATCAACATCTCTAACTTCCTGCCAACATGGAAAATCACTTCAGCTCTGAAACCCAGAACAAGGTCAAAAGAGAGAAAAATACTAATTTTGAGCAATTCAGGTGCAATTTTCTTCAGCTACAATATCAACCAAGATGCATTTTCTGAGGGTGATGCTATAGATCTGATCTATAGATTTCTGAGATCTGTAGATTTCTGAGGACAATTATACAGATATACTGTTCTAAATTTTCAGTTATAGTTGTATCTTGAGTTTTGTGACACTCCATACACTCAAATCACTTGCATACCAGTCAGCTTCCATAGAACTTTGAGGAAAGCAAAAAATCCCACAATTATCTGCTATGCCTGCCCTTGGTCTGTGCCTCCCCCTCTTAAGGTAATCTTTTGAGACATGTTCATGCACACAAATCTTGCTTCAAAAGTAGCAGAGTGAAAACAGGCTCCTGATCAGTCCTGAAGAGCTAGAAGTACATAGCTGTTCTGGTTTGGATACTAGGGGTATTACCAAGTCATGAGAGATCCAATAGTCACAACAACCAAAGGAATTTATTTTAACAAACAGTAAAACTCAACAATAAAAAATCAAGAAAGGACAAACTATGCTCCTTCAGGATGGCTGCTGGGCTGGTGGAGCACGAGAAGCAAGGGAAGCTTGCCTGTGGATGGTGCTAATACAGTTCCAAGGCTCGTGGAAAATAGAAAGAATGAAAAAAACCCTGGGGGCCCAAGGGGAAGAGATACCACAGCTAGGGAACAGTGTGGTCCTCAGCCCTGTCAATCCAGCTGTGTTGCTGCCTGGGCTGTGGGAAAGAGCCAAGAGGGCAGGAGATCTGAGCCGAGGTGCGGCTGGGACAAGAGCCAAGCCTCAAAAGGAGGCAGGACTTCTGTGCCTGCAGTTTTTATAGGTTGCCCATTCCCGTGTTTTCTCGGGGCACCCTTCCAGGGCAGGCCACCTCCTGATTGGTTAACGGTGCTGGGTGCCTCCTCCTCCCTGAGGAGGTGGTGTTCCCGCCAAAATGCCTCAGGTCTGAGGCCTGCCACCGCCACTCTGCCAGCACCATGGGGCCCAGGGCCACCCATGGCACCACATTCTGCCACCCTACGTCCGCTCTGCATAGTGGCACTAGCCCTGGGCTGGAGTTGCCCCATGTACCAGCCAGGGCCACTGCAGGGCTGCCACCACCACATACTCGCTGCCGGCAGGGCCACCCAGGTGACGCACTGTCGGAGGCCAGTACTTGAAGCAGCGGCCAGCCCTGCATGGTGCCACCATTGTGGGGGGGAAGGCAGCTGCTCCATCAGAGTCATCCTCCGCATCGGGCCAGGCAGCTGCCACAACGCAGAGGGGCTGGCTGCGGGTCCTGCCACTGCCTCCACAGTGCACTTTGTGCAGGTGCCATGCCCAACCCGCTGCCGACAACCTACGCTGCAGTGGCTAGGAAAAAGCCCCCTGTGCTGCAGGACAGCCAGGGCAGGTGGCAAATGCACACCAGTGTGCTGGGCACCGACAAGCAGACCCTGCCAGCTTGCAGCAAACCACTGAGATTCATTCGCTTTGTTTTCTTACAAAAACAACAACAACAACAACAAAAATTTGAAGAACAAAACCCCCCTTCTTCTCCCCTAGCAAATCCCCCGAAAAACCAACCAACCTCCCTCTCCCTTCCCCCCTCCCCAGGAAAACAGCTCCTCTCTCCCTTCCCACATGGGAAAGGGGAAAAAAACCCCCACATTTTAAAAATGAAGACATTCTTTTACCCCACAAAGATAGCCTTGACTCTGTCCTAATGGAGCTTATGAAGAGCCACTGCATTCTTCAATCTGAGCTTTTTTAAGAATGAGAAGGCAGCAATGAGAACAAAATATTTCTGTTAGAAAATACCATTCTGGATTATATATCTTAAATTTTCTTTTCACGTTATAATCATGAATCTCCAAAATATTAATTTTTTTGCCTGAATAATTAAGCATACTATTTTCTTATAACATCCTGGATGTCTAAAAGAAAACGTTGTCATAAAAATCAGCAGTAATAATAGATTTATGTTAAAAACATCTACATATAAAAAGGGAAGAAACAAGCAAAGAAGCATAATAATAATTCAAAGGATCAAGAGATTAAAACCAGAATTAATGCTGACTGAACAGAATTTTCAGTTTGCTTCATACGTTCTTGCAAAAAGCTCTCTTATTTCTATTACTTTGCTCTTAAAACTCATTAAATACCTGCAGAGACCATTTTCTAAAGGTGTAGCATAACCTTTGAAATTCATAAAGTTATTAAGAAAAGGCAGATACATACTTTTTTTTTAACAGAAAAAGAAATTTCAATGGGTATTTCAGAAACAGGATAAAAATATGCTAACTTCCTAGTGAAATCCTTAACCCCTATAAATTTAAACCACTTGATACTTGCTTCATTTAAGTAAGTTATAAAAAAAAAAAAAAAACAAAAATAAGATGCAAGATAAAAAAAAAAAAGTAAAACTTTAAGCATGATTTATCCCTTTCTTACTCCAGATTATATGGCTGTTGAAATGAGAATTTTTTTTTACTATCCTCACTATAGGCTGTTACTTTTAAACACCTTATTCCTGTTCCTGTTCGTGTAAAATCTTGCTTGAAGTTATTTCCCATTTAGTGGTAATCTAGTCAAGTGCATTGACATATATAGTTCATTAGTCCTTTGGAAAAAGCGACTTTTTTTTTTTTAATATATACATATAATCGGCTCTTGATCTTCCATATGATATTTGAAGATCCACACCATTCTCCAAACTTCAGTATGTTGCATTTGAAAATTAAAAAAAATATTTTGGTGTCAAAGATTTTGACACTTTGCAAACAGTGTCTATTTTCACTCTTACCCTAGAATGGTGGTTCTTCATCTTTCATCTAGTTACAGCCTTACATGTATGTTTGAAAAGGGGACTTGAATGGTTGAATCTGAGAACATCTCAGGTGTATTCAGAAATTCGATATACACACCCTTCTGGAAAAGTGTCACGATGCTCCCAGATTGATTCTGGTAGATCTTATCTATGAAGAATGGCAGAATTTTAAGGAAGAATGTAAATCTTCCTCACGTTCCCTCCTAGTCCTCATATAACTTCAAATTTATAGGGCAATTACCAGGACATTTTGGTGTTTGCATTTAAATAAATCATGGTCTTTTACACAGTTATGTGCTTCCTTAAGTCCTTAAGTACTGGAGGATTTGAAAGAGAACAACAGTTCCTCTGTTATGGAACCCGTTCAAGAGATAATCAAGGACATCAATTCTTCTTTCCAACTCACAGTTCCCGCTGCTAAGCAAACCTTATTGTTTCACCCTTGCAACTTTGGATTTGATATTCCCGTACAGGCAAGTCTGTATGTATATATGGTGGTTTGCTTTATAGTGTGTAAATATGTTGGTTTGGTTTAGATCAAGTGTATGTTCAGGCAGCAAACCACCTGATCATCTCTACTTACTGTGTTTTCTTTACATCATGGAGAGGTTTTGGATGTCATGAATTTGTTATTTTAGAATAAAATTTGAATGAAAAATGCCCTCCAGGAGTGCGCCTGGTCTACTCCAGGGAGAAGTGGGCATGCACTCTGTGGGGCTGGCTGGACTAGAGAAATAGTGAGTACACCATGGATTTGGGGTCCTCAGTACCAGTTATTTTACTCTGTAATCCATGGATCTATCTGGGTGTTTGTTTGTTTGATTTTTTTTTTAAATTTGACCTTTTGACTTGTTCTAATCCTGTCTTAGTACAAAGTTGCTGGTTTTTACAGGAGAACAGTGAATCTTCCCTGTTTTATCTTTTATCTGCATCAGAACTTCCCCAATATGTCAAAAATCCTATTTCTGATTAGACAAAAGAAGGGGCAAGTTTCAAATCTGCTACCCCAAAGCTGATATTTCTTAGAATATTATAGAAAGCAGAATTACCTTCATTTTTCTATCCTGAAGTACCTACAAATAGGGAAAAAACCCTCGAAGTGATCAAAGGGAATCTGCTTGGAGCTTAGTATGGTTTCTGAGCCTCACTGGAGTTGCTCTCTGTCTCATAAGCCAAAACCAAGGCAATGTTTATGAACTAGCTATTTCATAACTATCATTGTTATTATTTTTGGTTTTTGGTTTATAGTGTTTTTTTAAAGAAAAAGCAAGTGTCATTTTCCCAGTACTGATGCACCTTTGAAGAAATCTCATGAGAATCAAGAATTTTGGTAAACTTAACAGAGGCATAACTCAAAGAATGCTGTGTCAGTACACTTGTACTCAAGAGATGAAGCATTGCATAAGTCTAGAGAGTATTTTCAACTGAAATAGTAAATTTTTTTGCCAGATTTTTTACTGATATCATCATATTTTCTAGATTTAAAATGGTATTTTATGGTAGAGCAGAGATAATGAACAATGCCCAGAGAAACTGATGATAACAATAAATTGAAACATGTGAGAGAGTTCACAAGAAATTAACTATCTCTATGTTTGTGCTTGCATTTTTATCTCTAAGCAAAATTAATTTGGGTATATTTGAAATTCTACTCTACAAATTAGTAAATGCCAAGAACTGTAAAGTTAAAAATTCTGTTAAACAGAGATCAAAAATTAATAAGTGTGAATGAAAAATTTAAAGATTTGATTACACTGGCTGTCATGGCACAACATCATACTTGCATGCAACAAGGGAAAATAATTAAATTAAAGCTCAAATGTGAGGATTTGACCAATTATTATGTTTTGTGCTTTTGTTTTTATTGTTCAGATGAGTGTGTATATAGGCTTTGGTAATTTGAAACTACTTTTTTCTAACTGACTTTACTCAGTTCTTTTTTCTTCTGATTTTTTTTTAGGTAGTGTTGGAACAGTATCAATCTTTTACTAGTGAATTGTACTTCTATTAGTGCTGTTTCAGGTTGTGAATGAAGTTCTGCACAAACAATAAAGAACAGCTGATATTGCTAACATTCACTGTTAACAGTGACATTTAGGAATTAATTTAATATTTATTTTCCTTTTGTTTCTTTTCCCTGCCGTTTGCTATTTCTCTTATCCCTAGCATTGTTAACATATAGAAAGGAATTTGCCCACTGTTTTTGAAATACACATCTTTTAAAATAAACTTGCAACAAAAACAAGCAATGGTTTTATGTAATAGTTTGTTTCTTCTTAAATGAAAATAACATTCCTGCATGGATCAAGGGTTTTGTGAGTCTTTCAAATCCATTTTCACCATTTGTTATGCTCCAGCTACAAAACCCTTTAATGTTTTGGGTTTTGCCGCAAATAACTGGGTAAAGGCAGTTTATCCAGTTCAGTAGTACTACTTCCAGTACAGTCTGGACTCCCTGCAATTATTCTGCAAGGTTCCTTTCTAGGTAGGCAATATCCATCATTTACTTGATCCATAATAAAACCTTGGACTATAAATGAATTCATCTATACCCCAGATGTTAGTTACAGAATGTTATTTTCCTAGTGCAGGGTAATGTCAGGGCTTATGGACTCCTGTGGCTACTGTTGCACTTCAAAAAACCCTGTAAATTTAGTATGTTTACCCCTGTAAATTTGTATAGTTTTCCAGTGAACTGATCACATAAGTTAGTGCTTGTATGATAGAGTTCAAAAAGAGCAGCTAAAAGCTGGTAGTACTTGGATTAATTGAAACACAAAAGGGACAAAAACCCAAACCTCCAGGGATGAAAAACTGTATGAGCCATAACTAAAATATATAATATTATTAAGTCTTACAAACCTGTATTAACCCCTGATAAATAACAAGCAGCTCTAACACAACTACCTGCAAGTGCCTAAAAAGACTCTCTTCTTGTTTTGTGGCAAAAGAATTCACTTCATGTCTGTTGTCTATTACCTTAGAGACCATGCTAACAATGGGATGCAATTAACCCCTGATGATAAAGAGTGTAATTGTTATCACATATAACTATAATAGTGTGAATAGTCCAGCTATAACAGAGCAAATGACCTGACAGCTCCTACCCACTGAGCATTACCGCCCATCACCACTTCACCAGCATCAGACCAAAGGACAAGAAAATTCTCATTCTACATATAGTGCCCCTTGGGAAAAGCACAGTCGTATTAATTTCCTGGTGTCAGTGAGAGAACAGTTGTCAAAGTGCCTGGAAGCAGACCAGCAGACTGTTGACTTAATTATGCCAGACAACAGAGCCAACATTCTAAAACTGTGAAAGATGGCAATTTTTCACACTCCACCTTCCGCCATTATTTTCATGATAGTCCAACTAAAACAATTCAAGTAATTGAAAATATTGAATATAGAAATTACCCCTATGTCTCTATCAAATGTAAAACAAAACAAATCCTCACAGCTAGAATTAAGTCAGTCAGTAGTAACTTTTACATTAGGATTCAGTTGGAAAACATGATGTTACTGATCAAACACTCATTTCAAAATAAAATTAAAGAAATAATGTACAATACAGTCCCCTTTTTAGATTCCACCTTCTGAGTGTTACAGGCATGTAGCCACAGATTGATAGATGTAAGGATACTCACACGTTTTTTAAAATACTTATACATTTTGATCTCATACATCCGTATTTTCCAGGCTTTTTGGTGAAGTATGTAAGTTTTCAATATTAACTTTTAATAGGTGCTCTTAAGTTTACATATAAGGGCTGAAAGGTGCATCTTTACCTGGGTCATAGAAAGGTTACTTCAGTTTTTAATTGCCTTCTTCTCAAGGGCTATGTTACCAGACCATATTTCTGATTTGTCTATAATTGGCCTGAGAATATTTTTTCCTGTATAATGATATGTTATTTATCTATAGAAATATTAATAATACTACCTTGCAGTACATTTCCATGACTAAAGCATTTATAAAATTCATCAACTGAACTATAATATACATTTACATAATAATTTAAATCAGCATGTCTCATTTTTATTACAAAAAGGACCTCAGTGCTACAGATAGGAAAATAAAATTAGATACCAATCTTGTGACCTATTCTGGTTCAAAAATCTATAATATCCTGTACATAAATCCATCTGCAAGTCATTTTGATCTGATATTTTCCTGATGAGAGTTAAACATGTGCTGTTTAAGTTACTTAAATTGTTTCATAATATATGTACCACTTTTCTGAAGTCTGATTCAAATCAGATTTTTCATGTACACAATCACAGTAATGATTTTTCCCCACTGACACAAGTAAATATTTGTATAAATTTAACTACTTTTAAGACTTCTTGACTTTGTTAAAGGTGTTGACTTGTATTCATAACACTTTCAACACATTTAATAACTCAAACAAATAGTAACCTCTTTTTCAAGGCCTCTTCAGCTACAATCAGTATTTTGATACATTGGAATTAAAAATACGTATTTAATAATTTTGTATCTGAGTATGGAAATGCTGAAAGACTACTGGGTCAAAGCAGGAGGTGCTGACTGCCATTTGTCTAATTATACGTTTGTTGATTCTAGCTAAGGCTGGAGATAACTTTAATTTTAAAGGGTGCTTCTAATTACTTTTAGAAACAAGAAGTGTATCACCAGTGGACAGCATTTTCACTATGCTGACTTCTGTTTCTAAATAACTTGTTTGATGCAATTCCTAAGTCTATGTTATTGTTACTAAAACAATGACATATCATGATGTTTAGCTCACAGTTGGCATCTAAAACCGCAACACAGTCAAAGCACAGATATCCTAATAAAAGTACAGTGAAAAGGGTTTATTCATGTCCAGTTCTTCTGAGTAGTGGTGTTTTTATAAGGTCTAGAGAGAGAGGAGTAGTATTTAGAAATTGGTAGAATTTGAATTTACATTGGATTGTAGATGTTGTTCACCTAAACCTGAAGCAACAAGACTATTCCAGCCTACTATGTAGTTGAAACACAATTGAGTGCTCTTCAGCCCTGTTTCCTGAATCTCTGTTCTCTCTCCTAGTCTTAAATGCTGCTTTAGAAAAGACATTAGTGAGTCACTGTGGTTCCTTGAAACACTACTCTAACCATATTTCACTTTAAAATTGATAACGAACTTGTTATATTTAAGTACTGGATTTTACTGGGCTTTTAAAAGGATTTATAAGAATTTCAACTGCATAAAATCTGAAAACTCTTATTAATCAGCATAGTTATTAATTCTCCTTGGGGAAGATGTCTGTCCTTAAATGTCCTTGAATCTGAGATAAAATAGCAGCATCTACTTTTTACACTTCTAATGAAAGCCAGAAGAGGTAAAAAAGGACAAAGTTGAATTTCACAAACAAAATGCAACCAAACAAGTTCTGTCTCACATCTCCACCTTGTTGATGGCCCCATTAATGTAATGATCACATTATAAGGGTCCAATAGGAGAGCTTAAACATGGTTTGGTTTGTTTTGGTCTTTGTTTTGGTTTGGTTTTGTTTGCTAGTTTTGGGGGGTTTTGGGGGGTTTGTTTTGTTTTGTTTTGTTTTGTTTTTCTGAAACAAGTTCCACTGAAAGTGTATACTTCCAAAATAAGAAACTTAAGACTTGAAATTAAACTTAATACAGTCTAACACTTAACTCTAATGAAGCTTGCAATTATTTCTAGTGGATGAAGAATAGAGAGAAGAAGGGAATATTATGCGTTTGAAAATAAAATAAATTAATCACATTTGGTCTGTGGCTTGAGTTTCCTGGAAAGCTGGAGGTAGATGTGAAAATTGAATGTTAAGATATCTGTTAAGATAAATAGTAGCATTTTTGCTTAAAGGAGTTACAGGAATGGATAATAACAAAAAGATCTGAAGAAACTTCATAAACAATGATAAATTGCAGCTATAAATAAGTGAAATTATTAAAAATTCTTTTTGCTTACTCAGTTTTGCTTGACATTTGTTTTAATCATGTCTTCTGTCTTAAAAAAAAATATGGGTTTTGGGGTTCACTGTTTGTTGGGTCTCTTTCATTGAACGGCTCTATTGCCATAGAGATAGATACCCTTTCTTTCTTTTTTTCTCACACCTCCATATAACTTTAACAAGAAAAAAAACGTTTCCAGTCAGTCATTTGTTGCATTTTCAGCTCCCATCCAGATTATTAATATGTCATTCTGGTGTCCTGGTGTAGCATGAAACTGTAAGTAATCATCAGTCAATATTAATCATCATTAGTACTTTCCTCTTCATGGTGAAATTTTTTCCCATACAAAGGTCTGGCACAGAAGTTAGGCAGCACCTGCATTTGTTTAACTATGTTCTGAGGACTTGGAGAAGTTTTACATGTTTTACAATGCCAGTTATGTCTGTCTACACAGGAAGGAACTTCACAAGGAAACGACCTGACATCTGTGCTCCAGAAATTGTTGTATATCATTCAGAATGCTATTTTTTACTTTTGAAAGCATGTCATGTTGCTGTAGATTTTCAAGTCTCTCTTTCCTGTTGCAACTCACGCAACTTGAGAAAACCAGAGAACTAGAATGTTGATGCTGGCAGTACCTGAAACAGTCTATAGAGCACAGGAAATAATGATTCGGCATGCATGGTTTTAGAAGCATGCTTTCTAGAAGTGTATAGCACAGGATCAGGGGATAAGCAGAAAGCTAAGGGTTTAGAGATTTGTGAAGGGCACAAAGCTCAAGATGAAAGATGCCATGTACTTGATCATAGTTTAATCTGCTCTTAAGCCCCTTTTATATGGGCTGGTCATTGCCCATGAATCTGAGTGTTGTTTGTTTTTTTTCTACAAATAGCACAGGCGCACCTTCAAAAAATCTATGGCTCCTATGTCCCCTTTTTCAGAGATGTGAGTGAGAAAAGGCAAATCTGAGTTTGTCTAGTCCATTCTAGTTTCTGAGAGCTGGTGCTGCTTCCATTATAAAATTAAAGACACACAATGAGGACTCTTATAAAACAAACAAAAAGCCAAACCAAATTAAATCAATAAACTTTTAATTCCAAATACTCTGACACCATAATACAGTCTAATTGCCCAATTATGTAGTATTCATTATTCTTATTTGTTATTTTTCTTTCTGTAGGACGTATTGGTAGTAAGTCCTGAGATTTTGCTTTCAAAATTTTGAGAATTAGAGCATAGTGATATTTGTGATTTTTACAAGACACTTCCTAGAATAACAGTTAAAGGCCAGATTGAAC
>VYZS01052395.1:19364-29373 GCA_013400695.1 Neodrepanis coruscans | reverse complement strand
CCATCAGCACTAAATCCCTCCTTGGGCTGACGAGAAGGGGAGGGAGGGTGTTGCACGCTGTTTTCTAATTTTCTTGAGCTTTTCCTTCAGTCGAAGCTGGGCAGAAGCTCGTGCTGCTAAAGGGGGTCCACAGACCGGCCACGTGCTTCTTCTAACTACCCCGGAGTCTCTCGGGGGCCCAGAGAGAGACAAGCACTATCTCCAGAGTGTCCTCATCCCAAAAACGGGCCCTGGGAAACTTAATTTGTTTGTCTGTTTGCACTTTATTTGTTGTTTTTTTGTGTGCACGCGAAATAAACTGTGATATTTGTGTGTTTTCTTCATTTTGGGGTGTGTTTGTGACTTCTCTCGGAATCTCTTGTCCAAAATCGCTAAATTTGTGGTAGAACCACGACAAGAGGTATGTAAAATGCATGATCTCCCTGGACAAGGGTCTAGTTTTGGTTTGGATTTGGTTTTGGTTTTGTGTTTTCTGTTCATTGTTACAAATCTTTTCTACCCAATAACCCCAAAACTATCTGAAAAATCAAGATGAAGAGAGATTCATCCTCATTTCACTTTACAGGTTTGTTTAGGCGTTAACTATATCTTTAAATTTGCGTATATTTGGAGGAACTATATATGCTTACAAAACTCAAATAAGGTTTCACTGAAATACTAAGGTTTGGGGCAGAACTGTACAAGTTGATAGGGTAATTTTAAAAATGTAGATATCCATACTATATGACAGATATGGGTCATACTATATGACCAAAGGGTCATATCTACAAAGTTCTTATTCTGTACTGGGAATTTCTTGTTGCTCTCAAAAAGTGATATTTCTTTAGATATACTAAAGATTTGATTATGCTTAATAGTTGGTTTTCCTTTCAAAAACAAGAGAAAGATAAAAGTGCCCAAGGCTGGAGAGAAAATCTGGAAGCTCTGCTGGTGCTGACTGAGGTATCATTTATTTTCTTCAAAGTCACTAGTGTGGGCTGTGTTTTTGATTTGTGCTAGAAGTAGTGTTGATAACATAAAGATGTTTTGGTTTATTGCTGTTGAGAAGCATTTACACAGCCTCAAGGCCTTTTCTGCCTCTCATACTCTGTCCCCTCCAGTGAGTGTGCTGGAGTTGTACAAGGAATTCAGAGGCAACACAGCCAGGACAGCTGACCTCAACTGACTCAAAAAATGTCTCACATCATATGATGCCATGCTCAGTGTGTAGAAGAAGGAAAGGGGGGATGTTTGAAATGGTGGCATTTGTCTTCCCAAGTCACTGTTATGCCTGATGGAACTTTGCTTTCCTGGGGGTTGCTAAACACCTGCCTGCTCATGGGAAGTGAATGGATTCCTTCTTTTGATTTGGTTATGTGTGCAGCTTTCACTTCACCTATTAAACAGACTTTGTCTAAACCCAGGAGTTTCCTCACTGTTATTCTATAAATTCTCTCCCTCATTCTACCAGGTGGGGAGTGAGTAAGCAGCTGCATGTGGCTTAGCTGCCAACTGGGATTAAACCACAACAGAAGCCTACCAGCTGCGTATAGGGTTTTGCCATACAAGTGACAGCATGGTCTGCAGATTTATTATCAAATTTAATTGTGGGTAAAAATAACGAGAAAACCAATCTTTTAGCCTTCAAAATTCAGCCTAGATTTCATTGTGAAGATCATAAATTCTTTCTGAAAGGAATTATGTGGAACATTTTCATGTCTATAACAAAAACTTTTGAGTGTATATGAAACTAAAAATTGCTTTGAAGATATCTCATGATCCTTCCTATCCCATCAACAAATAGTATGTATGAGTTATCTGTCTTTCTACAAAAAAAAAATCAGTTATTATGCTGCACAGTACATGCAAAACGTTTGTTCTGCCTAAGCCAGAAAAGAGTCTGTTTTGTGAAGAAATTTGCTTGTGGTAGGGTGGGACAGTTGTTTCAGACAGTATGAGGGCCAGCATGGCTGGCTGCTTTCCACCTGGTGCTTTTCATATGTAAGTGAAATAGAGACTGGCTAATTTTAGGTAGCTTTTCCTCTTGGTGTCTTGACTGCAGACTTCAAAGATGTATTTAAAAAGTTACAGGGTAAACACTTATCTTTTGTTGCATGCCTCGAATGTGAGTTACTTTCCATAGGTCATGGTACAGCTTACTGTGTCACACAGGCTATCCATCTAAAACTCCTCACTGCCTTCACCAATGCTGAATGATTAGGGCTTTGTCAACTTATAACTGGCAGTATGCCATGAAACAGATGGGAATGAGTATAGGCAGACCAGGGACTATACAGCAGTTAGAAATATGTTTACTGAGGTTAGTATTCCCAGCTGGGAGCCTACAGACATCTGTTTGCGCTGACCTAACACTATTGTGCCAATGGTAAAAGGGTTGTGCTATTAGTAAGCTATCTGAAATCAAATACAGAACTAGAATAATCATAATAAATACTATGCTAAAGGGGAAAAAAACACCTTTAGTCAAGTCCGTAACCTTCTCTCAAAAAGTCCGTTTCCTCTCATTCTTTTGATGCCTGTAAAATCATTTGGTAAAAGAATTAGATAACTCGCTTCATGAAACCAAAGATTCATCCAGTTTTCTACAGAATATCAGGTAGGAACAAACCTCCTTCTTATATACAACAGACAGAAATTTACAACATAAATTTCATCCACAGGTAGTTTCATATGAGATGAAACTGCCTGTAACCAAGATGTCCTTTTTCTGCACTTTAAGAGATTTTGGTTGTTTATTTCTGGTTTATGTCTGCTTCATAATTTCCTCGGGAATAAAGAGCAGCTGGTGTTCTCCTCACTCTGATGAAATTTAGGGGACAATTCCTGGGCACAGTTTGATGACAATGAAGTTGGCTATAGGACCTACCATATGTCATGATAAAAGATAAAGATGGAATCAAAAATAGCTTCAACTCATTACAAAATTGAGCCAGCATGTCGAAATGGAGGACATTAGCATGTTCTTTCAGTATCCTGCTGCCAGAATCTGATGTCAGATTGCAAATCACTTGAAATCATATGTCTGAACAAGCACTGCTGAATTTGTCTTCCAGGCCAGCAGCGCCAAACAATACAGGTATATTTATGCCTGAAAGAAGTACTTTACTGGAAAGCAAAAATGTGCTCAGTTAATTCCTCCTCCTCCCAGAATTACTCATATAATAAATATAGAAAAATATAGAAATATAAATATAAAAATATAGAAAAAATATTCTGCCAGACTATTTATATGTCTACAAAACCCCAAATTATTTTCCAAATTATACCATCAAGGAATATAATTATTTTGATTAAAATAGTTATCAAATATCAATACTTATTAAAACATCACAATTTCAGTAAAGCTTTTGATACTGTCTCTCAGAGGATACTTCTGGACAAATATCCATCACACATCTGGATAAACACATCATGTGGTGGGTGAGCAATTGGCTCACAGATCAAGCACAGGAGGTAATAGTGAATGGGTTCACATCAGACTGGTAACCTGTCACTAGTGGGGTTCCACAGGGCTCCATCTTAGGCCATATGCTCTTCAACATCTTTGTAAATGACTTTGACATAGGACTGGAATGGTCAATGGCAAGTTGAATATGAGTCAGCAGTGCCCTGACAGCCAAGAGGGCCAACTGTGTCCTAGGGGGCATCAAGCAAAGCATCGCCACCTCGTCGAGGGAGATGATTGTCCCACGCTGCTCTGCACTGGTGCAGCCTCATCTTGAATATTGTGGCAGTTTTGGGTACCACAATGTAAGAAAGACAAGCTCTTAGAGAGTGTCCAAAAAAGGACAATATAGATGGTGAAAGGCCTTGAGGAGAAGCCATATGAGGAGTGGCTGAGGTCAGTTGGTCTGTTCAGCCTGTAGAAGAGGAGACTGAGAGGAGACCTCATTGCAGTCTACAACTTCCTTGAGAGGGGAAGAGGATGAGCAGGCACTGATCTCTTCTCTGTGGTGACCAGGGACAGGACCCAAGGGTATGGCCAGAGGTTGTATCAGATCAGAGGAGGTTTAGGTTAGATATTACAAAAAGGTTATTCACCCAGAGGGTGGTTGTGTGCTGGAACAGTCTCCCTAAGGAAGTGGTCACAGCTGCAAGACTGACAGAGTTCAAGAAGCATTTGGGTGATACTCTCAGGCACAGGGTGTGACTCTTGGGGTTGTTCCTGTGCAGGGCTAAGGTTTGGGATTGATGATCCTTGTGGGTCCTTTCCAACTCAGCATATTCTATGGTTCTGTGACTCTGTGACTTCCCTGCAAAAAACCTCTCAAACTGGATGATATGTTCCTCTATCTTCATCAATTATCATGTAAAAAGCAACTCAGATCAGGAATCTCTTCATAGAAGAATGTAGAAAGAGGTCTTTTCTGAATTGCAGCTCTTAGGAGCTAAATCATTTTTCTTAGTCACAAATGAAAAACAAGCTCTTAATTTTTAATTTTAAAGTAAGTCCGTTTTCTGTCAAATGCTGTTTTCACAGAAAATTACAAATGCTAGCAAGAAGCAAGCATTCTTCCTTTAGAAATATTTTCCTTATTTCTGAGCTTTTTCTTCTCACTGAATTTGATATCTTTTACAAAACTCTCTGCAAGCCTTTGAGCAACAATGCATCTACTCTTTATATTATCATTCAACTTCATAACAAGGGAGGTTCATTTAAGAACAAAATGAAAAAATACTCAGTGTATGAATGCACCTAAGATAAACTGTTCTCAGGGGAGAACCAGGTAAAAATAAACTTGAATATAATTAGGTGGCTGAACTCGTCCTATAGGTAAGCCTATGGATTTACCCCAAAAAATTCAAGCATCTGCATGAATTTCTGAACTACTGTGGTATAGCTATAGATTAAGTGGACTGGTTTTCATTGTGTTCAAGAACTGCTTATGGATTCAAAAAGCCCAGAACTGAATTAATTTGATAAATAAGGATAAACAAAGAAGCTTTTATTTGATACCTGAATGGAACAGTTTTACCACATCCAGCTGTAGCAAGAAACCAAAAGAAAATTCTACAAAGTATATTCTTAATTTTTCCCTCCCACTGAAATCTTAACAGCTGTGTAGCCTGAAGCTACACAGCTACTTGAAGCTAGTATCATTGAGTCAATATGGCTCTGGCTGTTGTTTCAGTATCAATGAGAAATTGCAATTATTACCAGAATAGTCACAATTATAATGTATTGTAGTAGAAATATATTTCCTATAGAAATATTTACAATTTATATAGAAATTCCAGCTCTTTTTAATAATTTTTGAGACTTTTTTGTTTGTTTTGTTTGTTATGTGGGATTTTTAAATATCCCTAAAAATTAAAGGGGAAGAGTTTGAGGGGAAGGGTGCTGTACCTTACCTGAATGTATCTTCAAGAACAACTGCCTTTGTGTTGTGAACATAGCAGACAATCTGTCGTGCTACATCCGTTTGACTGAAACTTGTAATGGGGATGCCAGGATAGCTGACATACTCTATTTGTCCATACTGGGGTGAGGAGGTTATCACATAAAGGAGTTCCTCTGGCTTGTCAGTACCGTCCAGTGCAAGGAGGACATCAGTTGTAATGTAGCTGCGATCTCCTTTTGGCACTCTGAGTAGTTTTGTATAAACAGCAATATCTCCTGCAAGATAGACCAAACAACACTAAAATAATCATATTGAACTTGTCAATTTCTTGGGCATTATTTAGCCACAGGCAAGCCATCACCAGTAGAAAAATCATAGGACTGTAAAATTACAGATAAATTCAGCCTGAAATCAAGATCAGTCATGAGATCAGTTATAACCACATTGCTTGAGGCTTTATCCCATTGAGGCTTGAAAAAGGCCAAGGCTGAAGAGAGCATAACCTCTTTTGACCCTTCTTCCAATCTTAGCAGTGTCAAAAAAAAAGAGAGACCATAACACTAGAATAAACAGAGAGAGAGAGAGAGAGAGAGAGAGAGAGAGAGACAGCTCTGTCTGTCTAGGAGACAGAGCTGTTTCTGAACAGTCTTTTGCCTAGCTTTTAACATTCTTGCTGTTTTTCTGTGCTTTCCTTTACTCAGACGTAAAACTAGTTTCAAAAGGATATTTTCAGCTGTATTTTGAAAAATAGCTGGGACTCCTGGGAGGCAAGGTACAATGCATTGCCTTCAGCAGAGCCTTTTCAAATCCCAGGACCACTTCTTCACAAGCAAGAACATCAGGACTCTGGCCAACAATGAAATCCAAGCAGTTAGACTTAAAAGATCTTCGGAGAGACTTGCCAGGGGCCTAACTAGTGCTCAATAAAGGATCAGGACATATACTCATGTATCTTTGTTTCAGAAACAAGCACTGTAAAATGTCAACTCTGGTAGATTTTTACCCTTTTCCATGTCCTTAATATTTAGGTAGAAGTCAACAGCTGGGGATCTGTTGTACCCATCCCAGAGGTAAAATGTGAAGCTGTCTTGGTTCTTGGACCCTACAGTTCCTCTATGGACATATCTCACATGGTTCATATCCAGTTCTTTTTGAGTGCAATTCATTCCAGTTTGGAGGGTCACCCAGCCTTGTCCTACCTAGAAAGAATAAACACGCTTCATTAAACAGCTAGTCTCCCATGCATCTTCCCTAGTTAAATGTGTTACTTTGTTTTTATGTACCTAGCTTCCCTTCTCAGCTATAGACTTATTCATAATAATCTTTTGAAGGACAGCAAATTGCTGGAGTTGTTTACAGGCACCTACAAGGCTGGTAAGGATACAGTGATCATTAATAAAATAGAGGAATATAGAGTTTAGCCACTTTTACTGCAGGAAATAAATTCCTGCACACTTCTGAATAAGACACCAAAAAGATAAAAATTAAATGGATGCTGACTCAGCTTAAGTTTTCTATTTCTTAATTTCACAAAGCTGTTCTTGGTTCTATCTGAAACCATCCCTAAAGGGATATGAGAAATTAACCTATGGGGAAATTCAGGGAAGTACAGAAAAGTAGAACCCCAGAAGTTCTCGGGGGGAAAAAATAAATTATCCAATAAAATGTCTTGGTTTTTTGAAGATAACAGAGTAACCTACTCTGGACTGATCCATATAGTTGACATTTAACCCGCAACAACAGTATTACTAGCTTTGGAGAAAAGCTTATCAAGAACAGAGGGCTCGGATATATACATATACCCTACATGTTCACAGTGACAGACTGCAGTCAATATCTGCCTTTTGTCTCAGTATGTGGGAAATCTTTAATTCACAAGTTTCATTTGATCCCATGTGGGGATCCAACATCAAAATACTTTCAAAGCTTATGGGGTTTAGAAATGGATTTTTTTTCTATTATATATGCATGCAATTTCAAAGGGTAATTTTTTTTTACCTTTGTTCTTCTGTATTGTCTTTGGTCGATAGATGATTGTCTCTCCTTCCATTTCTAATCTGATATTTTGCATTTCCTCTTGCTATATTTTCTAATATGATCTAATATATCATCTTCTAATTTTTCCCTTCCTTCTCCCCATATTTTTATTCAACTCCCTCCATGCTTTCTGAACCCTGAAATAACGGAAGTAAAGGCTTGGTTTTTATAAGGAGTTCCCCCTCCCAGCTTTGATGCTTCATTTTCCCCCTTTGTGGGCATCTCTTTTCATTATCATCTTAGATGATCTGCCATGCTTTTCACCCTCCATCTCGTCCTGTTGAGAATCTGGGTTTTTAGTGTCAAAGTCTCTGGGAGAGCATCATTCTTTGATTCAAATGCTCCTTCAACAATTAAACTGCCAACAGCTGTCTACAGCAAAATATGACAGACATTTGAGAGAAAAGGAAGATGAACCTCATTCTAGCCTAAAAAGAGAGAGTTTTGCGTACCTGTTTTTTGTTGAAGTACAAAGACTAACCTTGAGCTGAAGTTGACCATTTTCTGGAATTCTTTCAAGTATGTAGTAAATTCTCTCCCTGGGGGTATCTTTGTCTTCTGCTGACAAAACAGCACTAGAAATTATTCGAGTTTCACCTATTTTCACCTCTATGTCATTCTTCCTGCAAAAATTAAAAATCATGTATTGATGCAATAAAAGGACATGTAATTTCTCTGCCAGGAATATGAATTACCCAGACAAGGACAGAAATTACAACTCCAGAAATAATAGAAGGAAGGTGCCTATTTTAGTTCAAAACAGAAAAAAGGCAAACGCTATAGACAAGTTTGTCCTTACAATGGTAAAAAAGAACAAAACAGATACCTACAACAAACTGGGATTTACTACATCTGTCTTATTTCTCTGGGCCCTATTCTGCTCATGTTCATACAAGTTATAAGAAGAGGATAATATAAACAAATAGATTGTTTTATACATTACTTCTGCTATAGACTACAGTGATACTGGCTCTTATGAACTGATTGTTCATTAAGGAAAAGACTGTCTTTCAAATAACTGGTCGTTCTCTGGTCACCTAAGAAATACAACAAAGGTCTAACTGGCTTTTTCTCTATTCTCCTTCTAGCACCCACATCTCATCTTAAGAGAAGTTCTCAAGGGAAATGTGTAAAAGCCTGACATTCCCCAAGGGCACTCCCTGCTAAGGATGCAAGCCAAGAGGTGACAGATTGCGTGGTGACAAAGTGTTTGGCAATCCCTGTGAATAAGAGGCACTGTTTGCCAGTCAAAAACATCCCATCCAGGGTTCTTCAGTCCATAACAAAAGGAGGTAGAAAGGGCCTCCAGATCAGAAGGTGAGAAAAAGCTTATATGTATTGTCAGATGTTCACCTATAAAACTGCAGTGGCATAAGGAAGTTTGTAGAGCACAGCAAAGATATGGCAACTGAACGTGGCAGAAAAACTACTTTCATGTCAAGTATGGAAATACTTTTCCTTAAAGCACTTACTGCTTAACTACTGACAGCATACCTCATCTCAGTGGAAGAGTAACAGGGAAGAGACAGTAACTTCATAAAGAAATAGCTATTTTGCAAGTAGACGGCTCACTCTGTGCTACTATTCGCCACAGAAATGGCAAATGGTGAGACCTAACATCACCAGACAAGGCAGCAACAGTTTCTGGATCTAGATGGGCAAAGCTAAAAACACTTGATTTCTTGCATTTCATCATCTTCTTTCAGAGAGAAAGGGTGGAAAATGACACCAATCTATAGCATGTGAGGAACAAATAGATAATTATCAGTGATTATCCATACATGATATATGAATACATAAAGTATCCTCTTTAACTAAAAACGGATGTCTTGTGTTAGCATTAAGTGGTCCTTAAAAATCTTTCAACTAAAATAAATAAATTTGTCATTGCAGGAACCTCTACATGATAAACAAATTCTTTGCAAATATGCAAGGTCAAATATCCCAAGGGATCAGAAATTTCCACTTCAGTGGCAGCCTGCTCAACAGGTTGCCAGTTGTTTCTGAAATGCAAACTTTAGACATTCAGAGCTATGTTCCTGATACCTTTCGGCTCTCAGCTTACCAGCTGCCTGTCTAGGGCTGGAAAACAGTCACGAGGATGGAGGACCTGATGCTCTATGATAAGTTATTACTTAAAAAAAATTGAGTTCCTAAGGGATGAGTTCCTTTTTAAAATGTCCAGAAGGTGTGGTCCTCTTGCAGCCAACTGCCTATCTATAAATGATTGCCAGGCAATTTCTGATCATGTCTAATTAATTTATATTCCTGGTTTTGTACCATAATGGCAATTAGTGTGTACATTTTCAGAAGTAGAATTATGGCTGAGCTTTATTATATAAAAATTTATAATATAAAAGAAGAGAATCACTATACTGAAAGCCTTTCCCATGCATCAACTTAGTGGATTCTGTCATACCACAGTATTCAGTGTTCAGAAGAGGTGCACAAAGATCAGTGGTGCCTGGCACATATCTCGAAGCAATTTGTGAAAGACACAAGCATGTTCCCCTCCACATTTTTCTCTTTCTTTTTTTTTTTTTAATTCTATTCATTTAATATTGAGCAACATTAAAGGATACTTTTCTTTTTTTTTTTTTTTTTTTTTTAAAAGGTTCAAAAAACCCAAA
>VYZS01052395.1:0-19358 GCA_013400695.1 Neodrepanis coruscans | reverse complement strand
TTTTTTTTTTTTTTAACAGGCTGAAAAATACCTAACATCTGTGTTGACATTGGTCTTTGACTAGTTATGGCTTACTCTCCCCATCAGTCACTGAGGATGTGATTTAATGGAGAACATGATATAGTGCTAGGTTGACAGTTGAATCTGGTGGTCTTAAAGGTCATTGCCAACCTTAAGGATTCTCTGATTTGCTGTTTTGATTGTTTTTACATCATTTTGTCCAGATATATTCCTCTGTCAGACAGGAATATGTGACTTACTTGCTCAGCATTGGCTTCTCATCATTAGCTGGAATGACCTTTACTGCAATGATTCTGAGGACTTTATGTTTTCCATCTGATAGCTGGATTTTAAAGCTATCAGTGAGGTTTTCTGAGTTGTCATGCATGTACATCAACTTCATTCCTATGTGGGGTGGGAAGGGGAGAAAAAGAAGAGAGAAAAATAATAAAAACAACTAAATCTGACGCTTGCAAAATATCTCTCATCATTTTATTTTGCTTCTATCACCTTTCTTCTATCTCTCTCCCCAAATATCCTGGTCACAGTAGACTTGCATCAGCTACCAGGGAGCTTTAAAGAAGCTTTGTGAAGGACAGCTGGCTTTGTGTTTATGACCATGAACAATCAGATGTTGTGGGCTGGAGGTGGCTTTTTCACTGTTGTGGACAGCAAAATGGAAGGAACAGTCAAGGAAGACAATCAAAACCAGGACGTGGAAGGACTAAGGAATCTGAGGAGGACACCTGATATTTCTGAAGATTCATATTAGACAGACAGAGGGACAAAAAAAATCTTTCCTTGGTTTTTGAGCACTGAACTGAAACTTGAGCAGCAGTATTGAATTCACATCCCTCTTTATATTGATAGATTCCACATTTTACTAAATAGCCACAGTCTGGAAGAATCCACGATATTTTTTGCAGTGTTAAATAAACTTTTTGATTGCATGTACTTATAAGAGATTGCTGTTTCAAAACATGTTGACTGATCATGCTAATCTGTAGAGCCCCATTTCATACCCTTAGTTTTTAGACATATGAAGGTGTGTTACAGCCTTTCAATATCTAAAGAAGGCTTATAGGAAAGATAAAGACAGATTTTGTACCAATGCTTGTAGTGTCATGACAAGAGGTGGGAGTTTTAAACTGCAAGGTCATAGGTTTAGGGAAAATATGTTTTATAGTAAGGGTGGTGAGACACTGGAACAGTTTGCCTAGTTAAATTGTGAAGGTCCTGTCCCTGGAAGTGCACAAGGTCATATTGAATGGGGCTATGGGCAACCTGGTCTAACAGGAGGTAACCCTGCCCATGGCAGGGAAGGTGGACTGGGTGACCCTTAACCCAAACTGTTCTGTGAATCTATGATTCTTTGATTATTTAGAGAAATATTTAACCCCATCATCAGTTATGTAGTTTTAAATCAGTCTTGCTGTTTCTGTTCTAGGGGCTGACAAACATTTAGAAATCTGTTTGACATTATTCCTTTTTTTCCAAGACAGATAGTTTCCCTACTCATATTACTATCCTTTCTGGCCCATAAGTCTCTCAAGATAATTTTATTGATAGTTCCTAAAATCAATATATAAAAACAGCATTAAATATATCAAATTCCATTCATAAACACTGTGAAAATACACATAAGGAAAGTAATAAATAAGTGAAGGGGGTATCTTAGAGTGCCACTTGCCTCATTAAAGGAATTAAAGACCAATATCGGAAGAATGCTGCACCTACCATTCTTCAGTAGCTCCATAGAAAACTCATGAACAAGCAACCCATGGCCCTGGTGATCATGGTTAATTAACTGTCTATAGTGTAGAGTATCATTGCCATGAACTCCGTTAATAAGGAACCCATAACAGGGCCTTTGCACAACTTCAAATACCAAATGGTCTTGAGGCACATCCAGATCAATCACATTGATAACAGATAGATCCAGCTCTTTCATCTCCCCTTCTTGAACCTGAATGTGAAAGAAAAATATCCAATTCTTTTACATAAAAAAAGAATAGAATTTTAGCATAGTTTCCTAAGTAGGGTATTTTTATGTAGGAGTATATCTCTTTCCTTTCTTCATCTCTTTCCCAGTAGATTTTTCGCTGATTTCAACCAGTTGAAGAGACACAGAGAAATTAATGGGTATGTGATGAAATGAGAAGTTGAGATAAGGAGCTCATATCTGCCCTAGTTAGTAGAAAAGATGTTAGATAAGGCAATGTCAAATCAAGTGCTCAGAAATACACAAAGAAGAAACCTTGAAATACATAAATTTAACTAAAAATAATGTAAATGTAAGTTTATACGTATATAAGCACTGTTTACTTTACAGTAAGATTAGCTTACATAGCCAAAGCATGGTGCTCACAGAGTTATTTATATGAAAAACAGTCTTCAGAGAGGAAAGACGCTATGCCAGGAATATAAAAAATACTCAATAGAAAAATTGTGAAGGCTCTTGAGAAACCATAAGAAGCATAAAGGTATTTATACTTTCTAGATTAGTTATTTGTTTAAGGACTTGAGCCTTTTTTTTTTCTATTAAATGCAAGTTTAAAAAAAAAGAGCTATGCCCTGCTCCCATTCCACTGAAGCTCTGTCTAAAAGGTTTGCATAGGATTTTAATGACCTGTTTCCTGAACTAAGCTGAACTAAAAAAAAGCAGGGGGAAGATGCAGAGGACCAGAGTCAGAACAATGTTCTTATTTATATTAAAGAGTATTTTCTCTCATCATAATTCTATGATGGATATTTTGCTTATTTTCTTACCGTAAGATTCCTGGCTATGAATTCTGGGACTTCATCATTGGTTGGGTTGATCAGCACAAAAAATGGAGTCTCTGCTGAGCGATGCAAGCCATCAGTGACATAAAGTATAAACTTGTCTGCTGTTGGCTCCATTTGCATGTGCCTGGCTTGTACGTAGTTTATATTCATGGCTTTCAGGTGCTTAAGCTGAAACAAAGCTAGAGATTTTAAAAAGAAAATGAGTTAACACAATCTTTCCTATTTTCATGAAAAAATATGAAACTATGTCTTTTTTCAAAGAATAAATAACTGGGATAAGTTCTTAGTAATTTTTTGGCTCTATGAGTTAAACTGCGTGAGTAGTGTAACACACATGGACAGGACATATGTCCTTCCCCAAAACAAAAATGCATCATTCTGCTTCTGGTGGTACTGTGCAGCTTCATACTTCTTAGTTCCCTCTGCAAAACTGAACTCACTTAATAGCAGCTCAAAATAACAGGTAGGAAAAGATCTGAGGTCCAGAGTTGCTTGGCAGTGCTAGTTTAATAGTTGAACTTGTTGGTCTTTTGCAAATGGTTCCATGATTATATGAGTCTGGTTTTTGAAGACCGGGAAAATGGGAATATAAAGGTTCAGTGATTACAGATTTCCAGCTGCAGACACTGGTAAAAGCTGCTACCATTATAGAACATGCCACAAACCATTCTGCTGAGGGTAAAGTTGCCTTACAGTGTTTGAAAGTAAACACTGGGAAGGAACCTGAGTCAACCTCATTTCTATCACTTTTGTAACTTCGCCTTGTAAACTAACATGGGATTCAGGCTACTACATTTAACTGACAAATGTATAGCCAAAGGGACATACAGGAGTTTTTCATGGGGGAGTGAAGCGGGGGATAGGGATAGCAGATTAATGTCATATATCGCCACTTCTAATAGACTGCCGCTGGAGTGCAAAAAACAAGGATTGGCTTATTTACTTCAAGTGCCAATTCTTCACATTGCAGTGCTGCCGTCTTCCTTTGAACTCCACCCACACAGTCCCGCTGCCCTTAGTTTCCCAGCAGCTGCCTTCCTCAATAAAACCATATAATGGCCACACCTGCAGCTGCACCACAAGCCCTCTGTGTTTTGTCTTCTTGATTACCATAAATTATTAAGACTTACCTATACTTATTCCAATATTGCTCTTCTCAAACCCAGGAGAAGGCAGGATATTTTCAATGTAACCAAACCGAGGAGGAGAAACCAACACAAACTCTAAGTCATCTGCACATGTGTCAGGGTCAGTGGCAAACAAATGGTTGGTGGTAATGGCTGCTGAGGAGCCCTCCTCCACCACAAAACTTGCACCTGCACACAAACAATTATATGCATTATTGCTTATTTAGCTCACTTAACCATTGTTTTTGTTAACAAGAATGGAAATAATAACTAAAGGGGGAACATACAACAAATACTGATTTAATAAGGGGTTTTGGTTTAATTTTTTTTTCTCTGCTTTCACCAACAGCTCTGCTTTTGTTGTCACAGAAGTAGAGAAGAAAGGGATCATGAAAATATTTTACTGGTAAGTTATTACATATGGTTTATATACTGCTCAAAATCCCTTGTTACCTCTCTTTGTCAGAGCATTAATTACATGAGAGCTGTTAAGAATTGCTCATAATGAACAATTTTTCATGCATCACTGCTTAATTTCCCTGCTGGGGCAATTCTTAATTTCCAGAACATTAACTGGGTGAGGTCCTGCAAATTACAAAACTACTTCTACATACGCGTAGATGTTATCTGACATACATAACATACACCTGATGCTTACAAAAAAATGACATTGAAAAACACAAGCAAATGGAAAATATACCTTTAATATGTATACCACAGACTTCATCAAAAGCCCAAGAAATCAATGGAGATTTCACACAGTAGGCTGTTGTCAGACTAAATGTACATCATCAACTCTATTACCATTGTAGATTATTTTTTTTATTCTGAAGAGTCCTACTGAAAATATAGCTTCACATATATAAATATATAACCTATTTTTATTTTTATTCACTAAAAGAATTAAATATAGGTAATATAAGTAATAATGAATTTCTTCCTTCGTGTAAGGTCTACGTTTCTGTTATATGCTTCCCATGCAAAAGTAGATAGATATTTATGTTTATGCTTTTGCACTATATAAACCTGCCAACTGTCAGGCCCTAAGTTTAGGTCAGGGACAAGACATTGATCACTTTTACCTAGACACAGCATGCATATATGCATGCTATATGCAACAATGGGCATCTAGAGATGGAGGGGAGCAGATCTGAGCACTGTAATCTCTAACTACATGATTTAAATATGCAGCTGAAGAGCAACAAGCCATTACTCATGCTTGCACTGTCAGCTGGATTGGGTCGTTGCTCTGTTCTAGAAAAAGGAAAAAAAAAAACTTCTGATCCAAAACTTCCATATGCTGATCTCAACTGACTCTTCTAATGCCCAAAAGTGAACAACAAAAAACTCTCTGAGTCTTTAGCCATCACAGTACTGCATAGCCCACTTTATAATGCTATAGTGAGAGGAAGCTTTCACCAGTTGCAATTGAGGGAGGCTGGTTGTCCACTGGAAGTACAGTGATGTTAAGACTATATACAGGAAATGGATCATGACGTGAAACTGGGAGAGGAGGAGGTCCATCATAACAGCAGTCTTTCACATCTAGGCCAGCATCACCATCAGAGACAATTAAGGTTAAGGTGTCAATGGAAGGAGTCAGGCCAACCTCTCCACCTGTGAAAAAAATATTGAGATTCAGAAGAAATCTTTTACTGAAACTTCATAAAGAGTAATTTTTAACCTGCAAGGACAGTCTTCAGTATTCAAAGTCAGAAGAAAAACGAAAGCAAAATTACTGGAATTCTTAATTCTGGCTGGTGGGGGTGCTGTTTGGTTAGGGATTTGGTTTGTTGTTTGTAGTTGATTTTAACCAGCTCACTTCAATTCTATATCAAGGAAGTGTAGAAAAGAGAAAAAGTATTACTATTACTATTATTATTATTGCTATAGTGTTATTATTGCAAGGTTATGTTATGAGATTATATTACATGGTAATAAAATGGTTAGTAGTCTTCCTGTTTCTATTCTTTGTGCTCTAAAGTGCGTGCAAAATGTACATGATGCAGTAAAAGAGTTTTTTCTGCATTCTTTCATGAAGGATGTAGGAAAATATTTCTTTTATATACATGCTTTCTCTATGAAAAATTATAATATCCATACTCTCCAGAAGAAAATTTTTTGTATATCAAGTAATGCATGTATTCCTACATGACTCTTATCCCTGCAAAATGGACTGTAACAAGGGCTGTGCTTTGTTACTGTACTGTATATTATGCCTGTGTGTAATGACGTTCGAAATATGGGCTAATACACAAGTGGGAACTGCCACCCCTTGCAAGAAGCATCTGTGATTCACAGTATTCCAGTTCTCAGCAATTCTGGCAGCCTGTGTCTAGCACTGCTGCATGATATTGTTCATAATCTGCCTGTAAAGGAACGGCAGTGACTTGCACACTCTCTTGTGATATCTACTGGCAGCACATTTAATGTGTAGAAATTTGGGAATGAAAAACACAAGCACTGCACCCTTGAAAGAAAACTTCATTACTCTAGCAAAATACAGCTGAACTTGTACAAATAAATGGGTTAAGGTTAAGATTTTTTGCTAAAACCTCTCTGACCACTTTCCAGTCTAATTCTGTCCTTTATTCACTTACTAGTGTGTTTGTATGTGATTAAACCAGCAATGACATCAGCTTGGGAGAAATGATCCACAGCAATGCCAGCTTTCCTCACTACCCCGTGATAAGGTTGGCGAGACAGCACAAATACAAGTTTCATGTCATCACTGTCTGCATCAGTGGCATAAATGTACTCCGAGGATAGGACTACTTCTTCACCCTCCAAGCAGTGGAGTACAGATACAAGGCCTGTTTGCACAACAGGAAGCTCATCGTTCACAGGCAACACCTAACAAGAAAAATAATTTAAAAATTTTTTCATGTCAGTGGAATCCTGCTGTTTCAAAACAGTGCTTTGCCATGCAAACTAACAGTATGGTGTCAGTGTTAGAGTACTCTGAGCTTTCTCTATCAACAAAAAGAAACTGGCTGAATTAAAAGTAAAAAGACAGAAGTAAATCAAAGTAGATAATTATAGTTTAAGTACAAAGTGAATAATTTCAGATAGAATAACCAGGCTAGAGCAAGCACAAACAGCTGTTTAGCTAGTACAAATCAAAGCTCCTCCCAAATTTGCCACATGAACCTGAAAGATAGGGTTGAAATGAAAGCCTAACACAGCCATTATCCAGTCTCAAGATATGTAAAGACTCAGAAGTCAAGATTTGAAACCTTTGCCTCTACACAGGCAATTGCTCTCAGAAATATGTGACACACTGACCTTGACCTCCAGGATGAACTCCACAAAGTGGATGCTATCCGTAGCTGCAAAGAGAACATCATCAGTGAGAGTCTCAGAGCCGTCATGACGATACCTGTGAGGAAAAAAAAAAAAAGCTATGCTTTCTGGTCAAATCCTACAACATGTATTCCTCCCTGTATGAAAAGCTGCTCCCTGAGTAAGGATATCCCCCTAAAGCTGCTGATTCTGGATCAGAGTGTCTCCAGAGGGCCTTTGGGGTCTCCTACAAGAAGAAAGTTAAATCATATATCATCTGGGAAAAAGGTTTCCCTGTGGCTTTGTCATCTATGTCCTGGTTGCTTGGGAGGTGTTTACCAAACATAGATGTCCTTATGGTAGTAGGTGCCCACTGTGACTAACAGATGGAAATGGAGTCAGGGAACTCAACCTCTGCATGCATATAGAAAATCAGGTCTTGCTCTTGCAACAAATAAAGAAGCAAAATTTTCATTTCTAGGTTAATCAATGATAACACCAGTTTTCCTGTAAAGTAAGCAAGTTTAATAGACATACAATATCCTTAAAAGAAAAAAGCTAGCAACCACTGCCTTTTTCCTAGAAATGCATGATCATCGGCATGAGCCAGTGATTCATAGAAAAACCCAAATCAGGCATGGTTGCTAGCTCCCATTTCCTAGCCACACAACAGCTCATTTTCATGACATTGAGGTACCAAGGTTCGTCCAGGACTCTTGGCCTAGAGCAGCTCTGCCAGAGCGGTGTTATGGTGAACATTGCTAGCTGTAGCCCCTGTGCCTTGCACCACTTTACTGCAGGTGTTCACACATCCAGCTGAGACTCAGCCACACAAAAGGCAGCCACCACTCTTCTAACCTGACTGCTAGGGCACGCAGGTCCCCACAGGAAAGCCTGTCGCCTTCACTCATGGGATTGCCATCCAGCTCCACCACCCCATGCTGAGGCTGCCTCCGCAGGAGCAGGTGGAGATGCTCCTGTCTCGTGTCCATATCAGAGATGAGAATGTGTCGCTCTGTAACAGGAGCCAGGCCACCCTCTTCCACTCTCAAATGGCTTGTAAAAACCTGCAGGGAGGAGAAATGCTGAGCTCTTTTCTATTGGACCTCCAAACATACACCGAACAGGGAAATTCCCATTTACTCTTATATGTATGACACCTTAAAAACCAAAATGCCAAATATTCTTTTCTGCTGGGTTAGAAGAATGTAGGAAGTTACCAGTAGTGGGCCATAATATGTGCATCACAGTTCTCATCTCATTCATGGAGGCTCCTGGCCTCCATAGGCACTAAGCAACACAAAGTGAGAGAGGTGAACTTTTGCAACCAAGATATGACATATGTGGTTTTGAACAGATATACAGATGCCAAAGGTAGGCCTCAGTTTATTTAGCACAAAATATCACATTGCACACTCATAAGACTTCACCTTCCGCTTCCATCCCAATGCAATCCCATGGAAGATTTATTTTTTATCTCAATCAAATCAGGTTATTTCTCTGTATTTCTGTTCTTACATGAAGCAATTTCCAAGTCCTTCTTTCTCACTTTCACCACCACCCTACCTCTGGAGCTTGATCATCCACAGGAAGAATTGTAATATTGAAGGAGATCCCATACGAAGTGCCTCCATGCTGATTTCTGACTGAAAAAATAAACTGGACTTGCTGAGATTCAGGACCAATGTCCTGCAGTGGCGGCATATAGGCGACTTTCATACAGTTTACTGCATGCTGCAAAAAGAGAAGAGGGGTGCATGTAAGAGGAAATAATGGGAGTATTTATATTTCATTACATTAGGGGCCCTTCTTATTCTCTAGTTAGATGTTATCCCAACTGTCAAAATTAATTCCAGAAATTTTGCATGTAGTCTTTAGCTACTAGTAATACCTTGATTAAATGAAGCCTTAGATACAAATTAGGTGAATGCAGGTTCAAATACTCAAAACTGTAGCAAAAAATATATACATAGTTTATAAGTGATAGCGGGTGTGATCGCTTTACCTTCTTGATGGAGCCTGTTAAAAATGCTGGTACCAGGACCTTTTCTAACTGTGACAAAATAAACAATTCATAAAAGCTAACATCTCCCACAACAGCTCACCAGAATTTGGCCTCAACGGTGTGAATAGTGACTGGATACCTTGTGTCCCATGATGAGGTCAGGTCAGTGGTAGAGGCTAAAGTAATTACCAAAATCTTGCATCTAGATACTCATATTAGGCACAAAATTAAGGATTTGTAAGCTCAGAGCTGTCATTATGGCACTGCAATGATCACCGTTTTGCAACTTTAACCATATAGCAGGATATAAAAAAGGTACTTTAGTAATACTTATTTGTCAAACTACAAAAGCATGAAAACTGAACAACAAAATCCTGAAAAGAGCCTGTTCTTTACTGTATCACATCTACTGGTGGAGACACTGAGAAGAAGCAGGAAACTATTCAATGCCTCGTTTACAGATTTTGTGTATTTTTTTCTTCTTCTTACATCATGTGAAGCTATATACAACCTATCCTAAGCATCTGAACCCCCTGCTGGTTTTAGGAGATTTGTGTTTACATAATTCAGAACTGAAGCATGACAAAAATTTGTTTTAAAAGCTGGTGTTGAAATAACAAAGTTTTGAGCTTCTGATAGTGCTGCTCCTCATTTTTTGCCTCTTGTTTTTCTGTCAAAAAAAGCTGTACACTTGTAACTTTTTAAAATTTTTCAGAACTGATACAGTGAGAGAAGGCCATGAGACAGACACAGAATGTGTCCAGCAGGCATATCTCAAAGCTGGACTGTAGATAACAGCCTGACCACAAGGACATGAGAAGAAACTTAAAGTAAACAGGTTTTGCTGATAAAAATAGCACTGGAAGTTACTATAGCAATGAGGTCTTAGTATTGGCCAGCTTTACAGCTATAGGCAACTAAAGGGTGACATCATCTGTAAACAATTAGGCACTTTGCTGTGAGACTTGTTAGTGTGTAGATGTGTAGAACTGGTAGCTTGTAGATGTAGCTGAAAGTAGAGGTACGGTACTGCGTGCATGTACATAGGATATAGATAATAAAGAAGGTTTGACTTTGCTTTATACTGGTGTCCCTGCATTCCTCTGGACCACACATGAATGCCCGAAAACCTCTACAGTTATGATACCAGGTAACATAACAAACCTGAGTAAATGACTGCAGTGCAAGAGCAGTAGGATCCTTGACCAACTTGGGGATCATGTCCACCATAAACAGCTTCCCAGCATCTGAGTAACTACACAAAAATATGTATGTCACATCCTGGCTAACATTACCAAAGAACCGAAAAAACATTCACTTAGCGCAATCTTGAACTTCAAATTACTTTCCCACTCCCAACTGCATTAAAAGGAAAAACATTTTTTTTTATCCTTGTTATTCATTTAAACATTATCACAGAAAACTGACCACAAGAAATGTTTTTCAGGATGGTCATGCAAACTCATTTCATACCTTATTGCTACAAGTGTGTCTAAACACCCCAGATACCATTTACACCACATGCAAGTCTAGTCCATAATATTCTAGTTGATTGCACACCTTCATTTATCTTTAAGAAGAAAAATGAATTATTTACGGTTTTCATGCATGTTATAAACTGAAATGAACCGGGTTCTTGCAACCCAGCTTTTTAACAGCAGTGACCAACAGCAAATTCAATAACTCCATGGCTATATGACTGACTAGAGAAAGAGCCTAAATGTCCTTGTCCTCCAGCTACATACTGTTCCTCTGTTGCTTGAGGTTGAAATTGAAGGTGTGGATTCAAATCCTTTCATTTACCGTATTGTTGCCAATGCTGCAATGAAATTACAGCATCAGCAACATAAATTGCTACTACACCTATTCATCCCTTACACCTGTTGCCTCCTGTTCTGCCTGCATTCTGTTCTACAGTTTTCTAGTCCAGGACGAAGAGTCCTTTAAAGTGCCAAGGTAATATGCCATGAATATGCTATGGTAATATGCCATGAATGTGCCATTTCATATTCTTGAAAAATCTGTAGCACCTCATCCTCTCAGTCTGGGGCAGGCACAGGCCAGGCTTATTCTAACAGTTAGAAGTGCTGAAATCTGTACAGGATCCCACAAGTCAGTGTAAAATGTATATCCAACAAAAGGAAAGAAAATATTTCAGATGCTTTCCTGTTTTTTATTTCTGGCTAAACTATGCATTATTTTGTTTACTCCTCTGAGTATTACTCTGCTGTTTTAGGCTCTACCTCACCCTTAATCATCAACAGGAAGCAACATCCAGCTATCATCACCTGCACTTTTAGCAAGCCAATAAAGAACCTGAGACACCAGCATGTTACTGCTACAGAGGCTGCTCCTCTTACATGAGTCATTGCCCTGTTCCACCTGAAAGTTCTATCAGGTTGCACATACCCATGGGTGCAAACAAAAAATGGGGAAGTGGTTATAGTGTATGTGAGCTCCCTGTCTTGCTCTTCCACATCTATGAAGTGGAGATGTTTCTTAGTCAGGTGAGCGATGTCAGTCTCCTTAACAACCAGGTGACGGGTCACTCCTGGGGCTTCTCTGGGTAGCTGATCATCCACAGGAATAATGTGCACCATCATCACCTGAAATTGGGAATACGGTAAAATCAGCAGCCATTCCTCTCAGTAAGACAGTGTCCAAGTAGCTTTTTACAAACATACACACAGAAGTAAGTGGATGTGATACGGGATGTGGCTGTCATGCCATACTATGAACACATGACTAATAGAGATATAAAACATTTAAATTAAAAGCTTATGAATCCTTCAAATTAAGTGCAAAGTTGAGTCCAGTATGTTGGAATCTTGGGTAAAATAAGCAGTCTATTCTCATTTAACTTCAGGAAGGGTGTTTAATTTTTTTGTAGTGTCTCCAAATACAATTTGTTTTCAATATTTCACTTTACAGTATAGGAAAAAGTCTTTGCAATGGACTTGTCTCTCTATGGCCAAGCAGAGAATTACCTCATGGAAAGCAAGAACAATAAATAGCTCTGAAGAAGGCTGTTTGTAGTGATGATCATGGTGATGCCAAACAGTTTTCTGACTGATTTTTCAGTTTGATTTAAAAGCCTGTCAGAATGTGTAAGATCATCAGCAATTCAAACAAAAAATTCAGGAGACTGCCAAAGATGCTTCAGTTTCATACCTGTGGCTCTGAAAAGTTGGGAGGATCGTGGCTGTCATATAGCACAAACTCAAAAGAGTCTTCAAATACTTCTCCTCCCAAATGATGATAATAAATTATTCCACTAAATAGATCCCTCTGAAGAAAACTGTTGACAGAATATCCTGTCGAATTGAAGAATATATCTTCTATTGAACAGTGCATGATTTTAGTAATACATTAAAATTATTCATTAGCTGTGCAAGTAACTGGTGAAGCATAATGTCCTCTTTTTCACCGTAACAAAGTTAAGTCCTTTGAAATGTTCTCTCATGTTCTCTTCCATGTTCTCTGAAGATCATAAATTTCTTTTCTATGTCACTTAAATATCATTCAAAAAATGAAGCAACACAGCAAACAGGCCTAAAGTGTTGTTCAGAAGTCAGAACAGAATTTGAACTAGCAGCCTCTACAGCCTAGCACAGGAATTTCTGAGTTCATTAAATAGGAGAGCTTTCTCCTGGTTTAGTGTCTATTTGTCATGGATCCTTGCAGGTAAACACTCCTGACTAGACTGACTTTTCTGTAGGAGACAAGTACTGTAGGAAAATAGACTCAGAATGGAAGAATTGTGAAATAAATTGTGTTCATGGGTACAGTTATCCTAGTGCAGAAGCTGACGTTAGTTCATGATGGGGTTTTTACAATATAATGAAAGAAGTCCAAATTTGCCATGATTTGTCCTAAGCCAAAATAAGTTGCCTGATTGTAACATTTAACATACTTAAAAACCGAGGGGACAAAGAAAGGCATGCTGTTGTGGATGAGTTTCATTACCTATCAAGTTTGGTCCTGGTTTTTTCATGATTTCTCCAGCCTGTGGTGGTTTGGTAATATTGAATAGTATGTAATCATCGCTGGAATCCATGTCAGAAGCTTGAAGCATGGAGCCCTGAATCAGGATTGTCTGCCCCTCATGGACTTCAAGGACCATATTACTGATCAGAAATGGAGGGCTATCATCTTTAGGGAGAATATTGATTGGAAGCTTATGGCGAATGCTGTGGGGGCCATCAAAAATCCTAAATACCACAAAGTCCTTAGTAGAATCACTGTCATCATGATGGTAGTGAACAACTCCAGCCTGAATGTCAGAGATTGTAAACATGAATCCTTTCCCTCCTGTCAAAAAAAAAAAAAAAAAAAAAAAAAAAAAAAAAAAAAAAAAAAAAAAAAAAAAAAAAAAAAAAAAAAGTGTAAGAAAATGCATCAAAAAAGAAATAAAGTTTTCTTTTTTCTGTGTTCAGCCCAGAAGAAAATCCTTCTACCAATATCAATGTTATTAACAGAGAGAGAAAAACAATGTGTTTCTAACTAGAAAACTCAAATGTAACTTCAGCTACCAGAAGAAAGTTTGTAGAAGCTGGAATACATAATAAGAATGCAGAATTTGCAACTGTGGCAATGTGTCCATTGCACTAAAGATAACTGGACTCATCAAGGATTTTTAACTGCAGCTATTTCCACTTTAACTTTAACATGTGCTTTCTTATCAGAACATTTTACATGTAAGCACCCAAGAGAATATGCTGTATAATTAAACTCAGAATTTCATTGCAAGTAAAAAATAATGTGTGGGGGTTTTTTTGGTATAATGAGGTTTTTTCATTGTCTATAAGACAATTTTCTACTTCACTAGACATGTTATGCATGCAGACAAATATTCAGGCAAGTTAAAGGTTTCAAGAGGTGCAAGCTGGTGCTGAAAGATATATCTCACCAGGGCCTCCAAGAAAAAACCTTGATCATTCCTTTAAGGTCTGAACATCATGTGGTGCCTACTTGACAAAAAGAAAAGGTAATTGCCAAAAATTGTGGTGGTGGTTTCATTGACCTATGCAGACATATAAAAGAGAATAAGACCTAATATGCAAGAATGAGACTGCCACCAGGACATGGGCCCCACAGGCACAGATGGTCTACTGCTCTGTGGACTGCAGCACATCTCCTGGCTGGCTGCACAGTCACCCTGTACCACTATCTCCAGGGTTGAGGCCATCTAGTACTCCTGACACCACAGAAGTCTTGTCTATGGTTTTACTGGAGGAGGATCTTGCAGACAAAGAACTCTTTGGCAGTAGTTTCCTGAGATGAAACGTACTTCTTATTTCCACTAAATTTCAAATATCAACTTCCCCTTTCCTTTAAATACTTGGTTTATGTCTCTAGGTTATGCATTTTACATGAATACATGTAATGATTGAAAAAAGCAGCCATTGATAGTGGCAGCATGTTCCCACCTTACCAAGAGCAGAATGATTTTCATTACATAGCCATTTTCCCAAGCACTGCACCAACTCATGGGCTGCAGAGCTGTTACAGGTTAGATTCCTTTTGGTAAAATTTTCCCATTACTACCATGAGATGCTGGCAAAACTGAGGAAGGGAAAAGGTAACCCACCAAGCTGAGAGCAGAATTCCACAGCAGTGGCTGGAGTGGAAGACTTCATTGTTTCCAGCCTTGAGAGTTAATGGCCCCTGATCGTCGGCTGACAGGGATATTTCTCCTTTAGGATGGTTGTGCAGGGGGGGTGTGGGCAACACCAGTGAGTGCCAAAGACAGGAGACCTGAGATGTGGAGTATGGCTGCCTTTTCTCCCCCCTCACTCTGGATAATAAAAACTCGGTGAGTGACCAGCCCGGTGTTCTGGTTTTCAGGAGCAACCCCTGGGAGAGGGCCCAGTGCTGCCTCACTGGTGCTGTTTCTGCCCATTCTCTCCCTCTTGACCTGGCAAATGGTGGAGAGGTGCTGACTGCTGCCCCGTGACCACATCGCCTCTGCTGCTGTCACTGCCTCACCTGGCCCANAGAGCTGTTACAGGTTAGATTCCTTTTGGTAAAATTTTCCCATTACTACCATGAGATGCTGGCAAAACTGAGGAAGGGAAAAGGTAACCCACCAAGCTGAGAGCAGAATTCCACAGCAGTGGCTGGAGTGGAAGACTTCATTGTTTCCAGCCTTGAGAGTTAATGGCCCCTGATCGTCGGCTGACAGGGATATTTCTCCTTTAGGATGGTTGTGCAGGGGGGGTGTGGGCAACACCAGTGAGTGCCAAAGACAGGAGACCTGAGATGTGGAGTATGGCTGCCTTTTCTCCCCCCTCACTCTGGATAATAAAAACTCGGTGAGTGACCAGCCCGGTGTTCTGGTTTTCAGGAGCAACCCCTGGGAGAGGGCCCAGTGCTGCCTCACTGGTGCTGTTTCTGCCCATTCTCTCCCTCTTGACCTGGCAAATGGTGGAGAGGTGCTGACTGCTGCCCCGTGACCACATCGCCTCTGCTGCTGTCACTGCCTCACCTGGCCCAGCTCCTGTGTCCAGATGGACTCTGCAGCAACCCCCAGAGAGAGAGAAAGAGCCTTGCCTGCATTGGTCCTGGTAGATACTGTCTTAACCATAGATAAGAACAAAACTAGTAATATTGCTCATGCAGAAGGCTAATGAATTAAAAGCCTAATTTAATTACCACTTCTTGAAATAAACCTTGAAGCTGCCAGTAACAAATGTATCCAAGTGTTGACTGTATTTGCCAACAAATCAGAATCACTTGTCATTCCTTAGCAACTGCAAGCAAAAATGTTAGAAGTGAAAATGCAGTAATTGTGTGTCAGCTGTCATGCCTCTCTATAAATCTGCATAGCAGATTTCTTTAAAATTTTACCTTTGGAATATAATTGTGTATTAGGCAAGTAAAGGTTTTAAATCCTGAATATTTGAATACTTGTGTTTTAATCCCCATGCATAGCATGGTTGTAGCAGGGGAAGATGGTTAGCAGAGGGAGCCTAGAGAAGTTTCCAGTCTCTTGCATTGAAATTGCATACCTCTCACTGAGAGCTGCCCATGCTGTAAGCCATCCACTATGACCAAGTGAACATTTTGAATGTCATCATTGTCTACAATTTGGAAGTGTTGCCATGTGATGGGTCGGGATTGCCCCTCTAGGAGGTTGAGACCTGCAAAAAGTAGAGCATTATATCACCAAAGCACCTGTGACATTCAAGGCTGTCTACACCTAAACCTTCTGAAGGTGTTTACAGCCAGGAAAAAAACACAGAATATTTAATTCCATCTACAAATCTACATGTGACAGGCATTCCAGAGGAGATTCAGGTTGGATATTACAAAATATTTCTTCACTGAAAAAATGGTTAAACACTGGAACAGGCTCCCTAGGGAAGTGGTAGAGTCACCATCCCCGGAAGTGTTCAAAAAACAGGTAAACATGGCACACTGCGATACGGTTTAGTGGACTTGGTGGTGTTTAATTAATCTTAGAGGTCTTTTCCAACGTCTGTGATTCTATGATGCTATGATTTTAAGGGCAGCTAAAAAGCCTGACATACTTGCCTTAGTTAACTGTCTTTGAAGAATCTTTTACAGAGAAATACCAATTTTGGTATTGCAGAATACACTCAGTGCAGGCAGCTTGGGGTGCTAGCTGCACATTGTGTCTTGGGTGGGGGCAAATGGATGGAGTCCCAGACAAGGGAACTGAGTGAGCCCTGACCCTTTGTTTAGCAAAATGCGCAGGGACTGCCCAGTCACTGAAAATCTTCAGGACCTGGTGAACAATGAGAACAAGTGTCACCATTGGAACAAGTACACAGACTGTGAGGGTATAAAAGCCCAGGGTTTCTTTTAATTCAAGGTCCTTCCACAGAGACCACCAGCTTGAGCTGTTTTTAAGTTGCTGCACCAAGTTAAACTACATAAAGGAACCAGATGTCCGGTTCTACCAGAAACCCAGGACTGAGCCAGTAAAGGAAACTTGCCTAATTGTGGGAATGTGGTATGTGCGGGAAGTTGAGTGGGGCACCCATTGGCTCACTGGATCTGCCCACTGCAAAGGTCCCAGAAGTGAAAATCTGGGGAGCCTCAACCATGATGCACATCTGAATGGTCAGACAGGAAAGTTTCCTTAGTATCTGGTTCCAACTACATGATAAACTATCTTGGCACATTTATGGACGTTTGCACAGGCCAGGGCATTGTACTTGAAATCTCACAATGTCTGAAACTGGGCACTCAGCTTCTTTAGTGAGTGTGCATTGAAAAATATACGTTGATCTTCATGATGGAGGATAGTATTCCTTCATTTTACTACAATAGTTATTTCAGGTGGAATTTCTCTGAAAGATATGAGGTGGCTTCTCAGCTCCTTGCCTTTTCTACAGTGAGGAAACTGCACTTTCTGTTGCACTTTCTAATGCACTATTGGCATTAACTTCAAGATTTGTTGGATCTTATGCCTTTGCCTCTTTGATGATGTACATTTCACTGTAAATGGGAGACCCTAATCCCATTTCCAGTGCAGGCATTATAAATCTGTTTGAATTAACCCTGTAAGGTTTCCAGGTTTTAAATGGCTGGTGGTGTATTATACTCTCTTTTCCTAGTTGTTCATTTTTGCACACTTCCACTTTAAACAATACCAACAAGTCTTGAAGATCTTTCCCGCATGCTACCCTGCTACCTATATTAAATCATATATTTGTCCTTACTGTTTATGCTTTTCTATGTACAGTTCATTCTGTATAAACAAATGTTAGTTTTCCTGTAACTCTTTTTTTCTTTATTTTTCATTTCAATTAAAACCTTAGATCTTTTTGAAGTTGTTCAAAATGGATAAAAGGAAAAAATAGATTTATGCTCCTTAAGTTTAATGATCCTTAAACTCCAAGTGTAAATCTGAATTTTAGAGCTTTGTCAGATGTCTGTGTCAAAATGTAATAAATTCTGTAGCAAAATATACTGAGCAGAAGAAATCTCACCTGTATTCCATGAAACCTGAGGAGCATTTGTGTCAGTTGTTCTGATAGAAAGATGCACAGTGATTGGTAAACTCCTTTCAAAGTAGAAATCATAAACCTCAAACTCCACCTGTTGTGAAAACAGACAAAATGTTTATTGAAAAAAAGGCCCTGAAAACCAGACGTACCTCAAAACACATATAGTGCATTCTAGTCTGGGAGATCTTACAGGCTCCTGATAACATGTTAATAAAAGAAATTTGATTTAGCTTCTAAAAAGAGCAATTGCAGTTCTGCACTAAGCTGAGTATCTGTCTCCTGTGCTCTTCACAGCAAATTCTGTGAAAGTTAGTTTGCATTGTGTGGAAATGAACGGGAAAGATAACTATTTTCACTGTTGTTTAGGGTAGAATTAATTCAGCAATTAATATAGAGCTTTTTATTAGTAGTAATAATAATAAAAGGGGGGAGGGAGTAGAGGGGGCATTTCCTACTCTTTTAGCCAATGTAGGACCAAAAATAAATAAGAAATAAAATATATGAGGTGGTATAGAAAAAATAAAATTACAAGGGAAAAAAGTCCTGAGTTGTCAAACTTCAGGCTATCAAATTTTTCAACCTGCAGTCAAACTATGCTGCAAGCAGGTCAGAGACAAGGCACTTAAGGGGCAGATGGTTTGGTAGGATATCTGATCCTCAGGAAAATGATCTGATCCTAAGGAAACAGAAAGATAGGAGGTTCCTGTGACTGCCAGGGTTACAAAGGAGACAAATCCCCTCTTCTTTTTCAATTTTTTTGGTTTCATTACTTTAGTATCAGCCATTTTGTTTTGATTGGGTAATTCCTTAAGTATCTTCTCAGATAGTTATTTTATCATTTACTCCAGACCTTGCAGATAGCAGCTTGACCTCAGCATTTGCACCATGTTTCCTATGTTAGTGAGATGCTTTTATTACTCCCAGCAGGAACTGTTGGGAGTCCCTTTTTGTTATCCCTATACCTGCTGTTATTGCCACAGCAGGTAGGCTGTAAGACCAAATGGCAGCCCTGACCTCTGGCTGATCCATATTTCATGACTTTAAATAATACAAAGGTCACAGTGACCAGTACTGCCATGTAGGGATAAAAGCTGTATGAAAGAGGCATCACTGTTCTTTTCCAAAGGCTCTTGGATAGATCTGTAAGTACTGTTTTTTCACTATTCCCCATATAAAAAA
>VYZS01052392.1:49693-59784 GCA_013400695.1 Neodrepanis coruscans | reverse complement strand
GAAAAATGTAAAGCTTATAAATTGCAAAATAATAATTCATATAGGTGGGTTTCCCTCTTTTCTTCTTCTTTTTTTTTTTTTTGTAGTCTCATAAACCTTGATACTTTTAGTTATTTGAAATTGCTCTTTGTAGAATAGCTTTCCATATTGATCTCAGGAAAACATAATCACATCATTGCCACGTCATTTCGCACTTTGCATATCCTGAGTTAAAGTGATGTAATAGAAGTCATAAAAAGTATATTAATCATGATAAAATTAGATTTTCCTTTTAGATTGTAGCTTTTATACATGCATTTATGGCAGCATATAGCTACCACATCAAAACATCAGACCTAGAATTTAATTAAATTACCAGGATATTTCACTTAACCACAGTCTTTCAATTAGAGAAGTTCAAACAACAGCATTTAGATCCTCAAGTATGATTTCAAAGTTCCAGGAGGTTAATCCAACTCATTATAATGGTAAGCAATATTTAGAAAATTCAGATCCAGATCTGCATTAGAATCAAATGACCTTTTTTCAAAAACAGTTCTGGTACTTTAATCTGGAATCTTCATAACCAAGGTATTTTAATTTCCTTTCTTACCTGTTTTTTTTAAGTTTTCCTCAATGTTATACTCACAAAGACATTTTTTCTTAGGCTACTTGCTAGTGGGTAATAGACAACTAATGTGTCTCTAACAGTTGGTGCAATGAATCATTCTAATTTTTTTGTTGCTTATGAAGACTGCTTTGGTAAACTATTTATTCAATAATTATTTTTGTGTTTAGCAGTACTGTTTTCAGGTATTTATTATAGTGGACATGGCCTGTCTGAACAGGGAATCCTTCCATCTTATACCACAAATACTTTAAGAGAGATTTGGAGTAACCTGTTTGCAAATGTGCAACCTTAGGCAGGTTAAAACTACTAACATGATGATCATTCTTCTTTGCAAAGTAAAACAGCACCAGATGAGGTGGGGATATATAATTTATTTTATTGAAAATGAAACATTTTTCATAAAACCCCTAAACCTATTACATGCAAAAGCAGGTGTTAGTTATGCTGAAAGGTTTTCAGTACTTAAACAATTAAATTAAAATACCACCTCTCTGAGGCATGACTTTGCTTTCACGCTTTGCATGATAATCCATGGAAGTAAGAGTGAAATGGAAACCAGTGGTTGTATCCATTAGGAAATAGACCATCAAACACACCAGGGTCAGCTCATGTTTAAATTTTTAATACAATTCTGTATCACTACCTCATTCCCAGCTCACGCACCTCCCATGCTACATCCTCTCCTCAGACCCAGACAGCCCTTAGAAATGGAGCCTCTCACTGGTGTCACTTGTCTCTCATCAAGGCAAAGTGCTAAGTAACCCAGCAGACAACTCCAGGGCCATTTATACCAGTCGGGTACGATGGGGCAGCACAGGTAAAAGGCACAGGATTGACATGGTGTGCTTGTTCCTGATGGAGCAGTCAAGTTTTTTGTTTGTAGCTCACTAGCTAACCCTGCCATTTCCTGAGTGTTGGTCATAATGACAAATCCACAGAGTCCTTTGTATTTTTGCACTGCCATGCATGGCAGTGCCTCCCCTTCCATTCTTTGCCCACTTTCTTACAGGTAGGAACAATGGTTCCTACCAGGAGAAGAAAGGGCGGAAACAATATTATCACCACAACTGCTGTCAGCTGTGGGAAGTCCATGAGAGCATGGGGAATCAGCAAGATCAGATGAATCCTGTTAAACAGAGGAAGTTGCCTTGCGAGCTGACCTGTCCCTGAGAGTTTCTTGTTCTTTGCTCACTGCAGGCAGGTTGCTCACAGAATCCTGCAAAGTGATGGGCTGCACTCCTCTGTCCTCCTCCTCCTCTGACCATTCTGGGGTTGGGGGCAAGGAAGTGTCTTACGTTACAGTCAAGCGGTGGAGGAGCAACAGGAGGATGTGGCCTTGTCTCTGACACAGAGCTTTGAAACACCAGCTCTGAGGCACCATAGAGCAGATGGCTTTTCAGCAGTTGCTCTTGAGGTTTTGTGGCAGCTCCTGCAGTTGCTGTCAAGAGCTTGTCTGCTCTAGGGCCTTATCACATGCGGCAGTGTGGGTACATGAGCACCCACAGGGCATCTCTGCACTGGAAGAAATTACAGCATAAAGAGTGTAAAAACAGAAAAAAGAAAAAGTGACAGTGTCATGCCTGAAGTCAGTGATAGAGCAGGAGCCAAACCTGGGCAAGGCACACAGCTGCTGTGTCCTCACTAAGGCCTTGTACCCCTCCAAATCCATATTATGCTGAGTAAATATTCAGCTCCCCAGTAAAACCTGTTTTTATGCTTACTACTTGGTTAAGTGAGAACCCCAAATTCCTGAGCACCTCAAATGAGTATATATGAGTGGGACGCAAAACCTGTGACCTCTGTTAGCAAGAACACACACAGCTAGCTAATGGGCAAAGCACAAAGGTTTTAATGGAAGAAATACTGATGGTAATAAGAAGAAATTATCTTCAGCGTCCCCAGTGCAGAAGTGACTCAGTCTAGCCCTCACATGGCATCAGTAAAACCCCACATTTGTAACCCAGACCTTCTTTAGGTGCCAGTTCACTGAATAGAAAGAGCATGCTTAAATCAACAACACAACTTTTACCAGGCTGCCTGTGCTTTTACACTGCATCTCCCATTGGGTTTTAGGAGTGTTGCCAAGGGACAAGCACAGGTAGCAAAGCAGCACGAAGGGACCTTAAAGGAACCTTATTCCAGTCTCTTCCCTGGGGCAGTAAAGCAGAGCTATCCAGGAAAAATCATGGCTGATGTTTCTCTTCTGGCAATCTGTGCTGCTATCAGATTTGATCTGATCTATAAGTAGCATCTGTTCTCCCACTCTTGTGTTTCCCTACCTGTATTTCAATCTGTTTAATAAAAGAACAATAGTAGGTTTTAATATTGCAGTTTGGAAAATGATGTTGATATTTTTATAATAACCAGTCCCTGGCTCCAAGGCAGGTTCTATGATACTCTGCTGCTGAGGGTCTCATGTTGGGAAGCATGGACCATGACCTGCCAGACAGCACTAGCATGTGCTCGGAAGAGCAAGCTCCTTTCTAGCTGCTACACAGGACCTTCCTGTCAAATCTTATATATGCCCAGGATTGGAGCAAAGATAGTCCAGGTGTTTGTACATAGCCTATTAGTTAAAAAGAATATGACCAGTTTGCCCCTAAAACGTGGCCACCTGAGAAATTTTGGCATTCTGCTGTAAGACTGTCCAGTTCAGCAGGAAAACAAATATTTCTTTTTGAAACAAAATTTCTTTCTGTTTCTCTGAAGACTATTCCTCCTCAATAATCTTTGAAGCATTTGTATAAGTGCCAAAGACTTCAAAGAAATTTACCCACAGGTTGCAATTTAGGTGCTGTACCAATACATACAGCCTAGCTTGCTGGGTCATAAAAGTGGCTTTATTCCTTAAAAAGCATGCTGATACAGCATAATTAATTTTATATCTTAATGCTTAATTTGTACCTTTCTCAAATAAATATTTTTGATCTTTTTTCTTTCTTCTCTTTGTAATCAGGACTGAACTTCCAAGAATCACTGAAATTCCTAACTTCGGTTCACTTTGCCAAATATTACTTGATCAGAAACTACATCTGGTTTTGTCAAAAATGACCTCTCTGCAGTGTCAACCATTCTACCAGCACTAATGTGTCAGCAGCCTATTTAGATGTTTGACGATCCTGAACTTGGGGATGCTGCAGTATTTTGTACTCGTTTTCTATTTCTTGAATTAGCTTATTACCTTAGAAATATGAGAATCCATGACAAATGTAGTTAAATAGGGTTTGACCTATGTACTACAAGTTTTATGTTGCTGTTGCTTGATACTGTGTGGGGAATGAAGACTGGGTATTTACACTGGATGTCCATCCCTGAACATCTGCAGCTGTGGAGGATGGGACTTGATGACCCAAATGGCTTCTCAAAGCCTCTGTAACTTTAAATATTTTGAAACAGCTTTATGTCATCCTAATCCGGAACAGTATAATTTACAACGACATTACAACCTATCAATCTGAGGATCTCCTGCTAGTAGATAAACAATGCCTCCCCCAATGAATTTAGTAATAGTCCAATGAACACTTCACACAGCTGAGTTCTTCAGCCTTTCACAGAAGGTTTTGAAGTTCTTCGTCTGCAATATGGGGATTTCTAAAATATACTGAAGAGGCTTACAAACCATGACAAAGAAAAGCCTGTTGGGTGTTATCTATCAATAAACACTGCAAAACATCTAAAAGGATCCACACTTCCACTGGCAAATTTTTGAGGTCTCTAAACTGAAAAGCAGCAGACACACAAAACTTGCAACAAAGGATAACTCAAACTGAGAATAAAATTATATTATCTTTCATTTTAGTACTTTCCTCCTTAAGGCACACAATATTCTTCACCGGAGTATGAACATACAGTATTTATACCTGAGACTGAGAAATTTGCTTCTAGGGCTATGTGCCTCTGGATTTAACCAGATCCATCCTGTTCTTTCCTTTTTCTAGAATTTTGTCCACGAATGGACAAACATGAATGCTTGTGATTTCTAAATGCCTAGATAACCTGGGCAGCCCCATGCAAACAAACTTTACTATACATATTTGCTGGCTTAGGAACACAGGCACACTCAGCCTGACACTGGCTGGATGCACCGGCAATGCTGGATGCACTGGCTGTGCTGGACACACAGAGATCAAATGACACATGTGGCACCTGCTTGATGTGGCTAATACCTCCCTGATGCAATGGTTTTACTTGTGCATGGACAAGTTACCTCTGTAGCTTCTGGGTGTCAGAGGATAAAGCACATATGCCACAGCATAGCTCTGTTGAGCAGGAAAGCCTGGACAGAAACATGAGAGTTGTAGTTCATGGGCCTAATAAATATTGTAGGGAAGGAAATGCATTCAGCTGGAAGCATAATTTAATACTCTTTTTGCCTTAAAGAGCCCTACAAATATCACAGTTTATTCCAGATGCTTTCTGCATTAGTTGATAAAGTGGCTGCTAAATGCAGTAATTTAACATTAAATATCCCTTAGCAGCAGTATGAAGAGTTTTTAACAGATGCTTAAGACACATATACCATGGTGTGTCACAGCATATACTAAAGGAACTCCAACAATGAATGACCATTGAGTAGCCTTAGAGTAACTCAGATGTTATGATGGAAAACCCCACCTTTTCCTCCTATTAGGAGAGAAAAGCCCATGGTGAGATTTTTCATCTAATTCTACATGTTTAGCACTAGTTCTCAGTAAAGGTCCTCACTCGATCAAGGGACTCAATATCAGATTCTGGATTTAGGACATTTCCATCCTCATATACATGTTGATTATGTCCATACAGCAGTAGGCTGTTACAAACTGTATTAACTGGAAACTCTATAAGTCAACAAGTGTTTGACTCCCTCTGCACTGTCATGCTTCTGAAGCTGCTGAATTAGTATTTAGTATATAATAATTTGGTTTGTATTCGTTCTGTTTGCAGTTGGTATTTTAACTAATTGTGTCCTTCCTCCAGCAAATTGTAACATAAGGGAAACAAAGAAATGGTTACAAACTCTACAGCTATTCTCTTTTGGTTTTTGTATGAAATAAGAAATCCTGTGAACATTGGTGCCAAACACCTATGAACACTGGATTCACCTCTGATGCATTGCGTTGATGGAGCCTACTACCACTCCAGTCCACTTAAAAATGCAGAAGACTGCAATTACTAACACCCTCTGCTGTCTCTAATTACTGCCCTAAACAGCAAAGGTCAGCACATTACACCTGATCAGCCCAGGAGGTTAGGACTCTGCCTGGAGCCTGGAACAAAGGAAGGTTTCAGGACAATCTGAAAGGGATGAGTAACATCAGGTGACCTTAGAGCACTTTGCAGAGAAAACAATCCCATCAAATGAGAACACAAAAAGATGTCAAGGGCCTGGGAAACAGATCCGTGCTCCATGAAGCTGTTTGGCCTGCCCTTATGAGTGGGACTTGATCTCACAATTCTGCCTAGCCCCTGATGCAAGCAGTGTGTGGGAGACTCAACCTCTCTGTAATAAGAGCAGTGCACACCTTGGAGCAAAACGCTCCACTCAGCCTGCACAAAGGACAGGTTTAGAGGACAGCAGTGCACCCCTCCATGAATGCAGCCAGCACCCAGTCCTGCTCAGTGCCCATGCACTGCCCTATGCATATGAGACAACAGGGGTGATGACAGTGCTCCCACCACTTTGTGAGCTCCCTCCTGCAAAAGTCCTCAGCAAAGCAGCTGACAAGAGTGTACACAGAGATAACAATACATGGCAGTTTCACCAGCAGACAGCTGGGGAGCTGCAACCACGTCTCTGTGTTTGTGATACATTGCCCCCTAATTCCAAGAGAAACCTTGAAGTGGAGAGGGAGTCTACATGGTGTAGGCATGGAGTCCTCTTGTGTACATTGTTCTATGTCTTTTATGTGCTGAAGGGTACATGTCATCAAATTGTAAATGGAGAGAAACAAACATGTCAAAGACACTGATGGGGGTGGCTGGATTAAAGTGCTGCTTCAGTAGGAAGGCAGTAATGTGCCTGCCTGGGATCAGTCTCACAGGCTGTTTGTAGACTGATCTCCAGAGTTTTTGATCAACTAAAAACAGCACAAAAGCAGATCAAGTATTTTACTGCTCTCTTATGGCCACCATTTTGCAAGTCTCCCCTGACTCATCCGACTTGGCAACACAGGAGAAAGAAGTGTTTCTGAATTTGAGCACAAAGTGCTGTGCAAATAGATAACATGCAAAGACAACAGGAATTTCCTGGGTTTTCCTCAATTTCTGATGTAAAGAACAGCACTACTTCTTTTGCCCTTGTAGCCAGGTCCATCTATTTGTGATCTGCAGGGTTAAAGGATTGAGACCAAACTATCAGCCCTTTCTCAAATGACTATCCTGAGCAATAACCTGTGATCCAACTCTGCTTGGCAAAACCCATGTCTGTACCTTGGAAACAGAGATACTTGGAAGAGGCTGTACATTGATACCAGGACAGCTCAGGTAAAACACAGGTTGGTTTTCTTCCTGGTTCTTGTTTACTCAATCGACAGGAGAAAAAAAAAAAAAAAAGCAACGATAAGAAGTTATGGACACTAGGAACAGACAGGATTGCTACTGCTGTCTGTCCCTGTGAGCTGCTGCAGAGAAACCAGCTCACCACAAACCATTGTTTCCAGAAGTTAGTTTCAAGATAAAAGCAAGCATTGTACAAATACTACTGCTATGGAAAAAACAGAGCATTAATGCTCTCCTAGCCTTAAGCTTCTGCCAGGAACACAAACTGACTGATGCTCCTTTCCCCTCAATGCCCTTCTTGTCACTGTACTGAAGAAATCCAGTGCAGAAGGAAACAGCACAGTGGCCTGAAAAGCTGATCATGCCTTTTGCAGGACAGCAGTTATACAGCACACTGCTTGCCATGGAGAAGATCACCATGTGTGATAGCCCCACGATTCTGGCAGGCTGAAGCCCTGGGAGGAAACACTTCTGGCCAACCTCCCTGAGTGGAGGGGCTGAAAGGATGTCAAGGGCTGCCAGTCTGTGAGCAGCAGGAGCCAAGGCTGGGACATGTGGGGGCGGCATGCTAGGCCAGATTCCAGCAAAGGGGACACATTAGGAAAAAAAAAGAAAGAGAGAAGACTAAATGGGGAAGGACATAGATGTATGTGTGTGGAAGAGGAGATGGGTCTTCAGGCAGGGTCAAAGCGAAGTCATGACATATGATTCCATGCTTTTCTGGCTGCTTCCAGAAAAACCAGATTGGAGCTGCCCATGGCTGGAGATGCAGCAGGGAAAGGTACAGGGAAAAAAGATGCCTCCAGATAAGAAGATAGAAATTAATCCCAATTACTGGATACTGTGTGCATCGTAATGGGCTAAACAGAGAGGGCTGAGCAAAGGCAAAAGAAGCAACCTTCAAGCAGCATCTGTGCCTTTGCTAAGTGAACGTCTCCACTATTTACATATTTTGCCACTCCTTACTGAGTCCTTTTAACTCCCTTTTTAAAAAGCCACCAGAATTAGCATAACGCTCACATACCACTGCAAAAATTCTGTACCTGCTACTGTAGGAGACCTATTATTAGCAAGGCATTACTATGTCACTTGGGTTATAAACCGTCTCACTGTGAGCTCATTCATGTGGATTGCTCAGCCATTGCCACAGCTACTCTTTTGTAAATTTCCTTGTGGACACACTAATTTTGAGATCAGAATCCAAGGAAGCTCAGTAGCACTCTAGAACATGTACAGTGCTTCCCACCACAGAACTAAACCTCCATCAGGACTTGAGCCCACTGCTAGCATTAAATAATTGAATTGGCAGATCTAAGCCAGTGAGAGAAGGCTGAAGTAGTGGGGAAGGAGTTTTAGTGCCTGCACTGTGAGGTGTATGAACCTGATCCTACGCTCAGCTCCTCTATAGGCAACAAGCTTTCCCACCTCTTTGTGTTTTTCAACCAAAGGGATCTAAATACTACCAGGGTATTGCTACTGCAATTGCCAACCTCAAGCTTTGGAGAACAACTTGGTGTGGAGCTGCTGGAGCAAGACCAAAGCCAGTGACCATGCTGCCCAGAAGCAGGGGCAGAAAGTGTGGGGATCCTTTCCTCATCCTGATGCCTGAGCAAAGGAAAGCAGATTTAGCAAGACAGACAGCAGTTGCTACAAAGGGGAATGTTTCTTACAGTCACTGTGCACAGCATAGGAAGGCAGCAGGCTGATGGGGGAGAGATCATCTTCAGGTCCCTCTACCACTGAAGGGGACCCCTTGGGAGGCGTCTTACCGGTGGGCAGGGGCAAGGTGGAGACCGTGTTGAGCAGCACCACGCAGACAGCCACAACATCCCATAACTTCATCTTAGATCTCCTTCCAACACGGGCCCCTGGCAGAAAGGAGAAGAAGGATTATCTTCCCTTATGGCTGCTGTGCTCCTGCCCTGCCAGTCCTGAGACAAAGCTGACCAATCTCGAACTCCAGATCAGATGGATCTACCTAGGCCAGGCCTGGAGACAGAGCAGAGGAAACAACCTGTTCTCAGCTCAGCCTCCCACAGCTAGTGAGGTGGGCTTTCCCAAGCAAGGGAGTGGTGTGGGAGAGGGAGGCTCAGGATAGGCTCCAGTCCCTTTGTGCCCAAAAAAGCTGTATTGGGGTGTGCGGGCAGGCAGGCCCCAGGAATCTGTTTCCATGGACATAGGAGTATGACCACATCCCTATGCTGGCTGGCAGGGAGGTCACCTTGTGGTTTCCCAGTACCCCACTGGTGCCAGGGCACTTATTCCCAGGCTGGACCAGGGAAGACCAGGCTGATCTGAGGTGTGGGGCTGCGCAGATTAGATGTGCTACAGGCAAACATTTCTTTTCTATTCTCTGTCTTCTCCTTTCCCTCTCCTCACCCTTTTCCTTTTCCCTTTTCCTTTTAATTTCCCCTTTCTTCTTCCTTCTTCTTTCTCCTTTCCATTCTCCAATCCAGTCCTCTCTTTCCTCTTCATTTTTATTTGCATTTTCTCCTTCCTTTCCTCTTGCCATCTTTTCTTTCTTTATCCTCTTCCTTTTTTCCATTTGTTCCCCTTTCCCTACTGTTTTCCTTTTTTCTTCCTGCTTCCCTTTCCCCTTGCTTCAAGATTTCCATTTTCATGCCTTTTCCCCTTCCTCTTTCATTTTCCTTTTCCTTGTTGCTTCTATCTCCCTTTNGCCAGCACAGCCCTCGGCGGCCCCCCCCGCCGCCGCCGCAGGTGCTGTGCCCGCGGCAGGAGCGGCGCCGCGGGGGTCTCTGCCCGCTCCGGCCCCGGAGCCGCGCTCAGCAGCGGCGGGAGCGGTCCGAGCCGCGGGGAGCGCCGCCTGGCAGCGGGAGCTGGCGCTGGGTGTTGCGCTTGGGACCCTGCCTGGAAATCTGAGAAAGACACTCCATCAACAACTGCGGGGAGTCAGATGAAGACATCAGCGCTCCTGTAATGCCAGCTGGTCCAGCACCGCGGGGAACCGCGCACCGCTCGGACACGCGGAAAACGGTGGGAAAGG
>VYZS01052392.1:8045-48051 GCA_013400695.1 Neodrepanis coruscans | reverse complement strand
CCCGCGGCACCCGCTGGCCCCGCGGCGGCGGCGGGGCCAGGCCGGGGTAACCCAACACCGCGTCCCTCCCCAGCACCGCTCGCCGCGCTCCCGCGGACGGACTGACGGACCGGCCGGCAGGGAATCCGCCCCCTCCTCTCCCCTCGCCGGCCGCAGGTGCCACCGCCGCTGGTCTCCCGCGAAAGGCGCGCTGTGGTTTGCGGGTTGTGGAACCTCCACGCACCTCGGCCCCTGCGCGGGGAGCGGCGGTTTGACTCGCCAGAGGCCACGGCAAAGTCGCTGTAAACAGTCTCGGTTTTCAGCCCTGTGCCGTGTATTTATGACTCACGCAGTTGTCCGGAGGTATGAGGTCCTCATGTCGCCGGTGCTGTGGAATTACCAAGGCTCAGCCCGGGCGGGCGGCTGAGAAGTGCAGGGTTTGTGCGGCGGCTCCCAGATCGCTCTCTCTGCCCCGCCAGGCTTCTCTTCTAGTATATTCTTTGCTTTTGGATATTTTCTTGGGGAAGGCGCTCGGATACGGGATGGAGCAGTGAAATCCCCAGGAGACCCCTGAAGCCCCCGCGCTGCCACAGCGCCGAGCACCGGAGCTGCGGGACGGACGGACCCGCGCTGGGCATGGCAGCCCCCAGAGTTGACACCTGGCTGCGGGTTTGTTTCCGTATGCCCTCGGCTCTGGGTGTGCCTATGTGTGTGGTTGTGCATTCACAGGTGTGCGCACCGGTTTGTCCCTCTCTCTCTCTCTCTTGGGAAAGGCAAGCAGCCCTTGGGCAGTTCCTCTGGTGAAGGCAGCCTGATGCAGCGAGGGCTGCCACAGCTGAACCCCGGGGCGGGGGATGATGTGGCAGGGCGGGAAAACGGCGGAGGAGGGTGCTGAGCCTAATCCCGTCCGGACACTGCCACCGTCAGCGGCACCGTGGAGCCCGAGACTTTGCCCATTCACCTGCGCCATCTTGTCTGTTTTATACCATTTTCTCTCTTCCTTTCAGATATTCTCCCTTCTAGCCATTCCCCTGTGTAAATCCCAGCCAGTCCAGGCCCCACAGGGAGAGGATGTAGGAAGCAGGTGGGACTAGCTCTCACTGCATGCCCTAGGCTTTGTGCACAGACGTTGCTGCACCACCTGCACCCTCTTCTGTAGCCCTTGGCTACTAAGTTGTGTGTCAATTCCAGAGCACAATTGTTTGGTCTTCATCACTGTGAAATGTGCAGAATCTTCCAAGCACTCACTCTGAAGATCTCAGGCCAAGAGCTGTAGCTCTGTAGAGCAGGTCACAGTCACCTCAGTGGATGTAATGGAAGTCCCTGTGCCCTCCGCAATCAGAGTAGTGAAGGTTATTAAGACGTTTATTGGGAATTTGAAAGGGTTTGCTAATTGTCATCTGGATAAGCTGCAAGCACAAGTATTTCTGCACGAATGACTTCTAGATTTCCATCAGATTACAAGGTGGAGAGATGAATACGAACCTCCTCCTGAAGCTCTTTGGGCAGCATGGCTTTTCCATTGCCTCAGTCATCCGCCTACTGAGGAGAAATTTCATAACTAACTTCCACTAAATGGGGCATTTTTGATGAAGTGGGCAGCTTTTCTTGGGAACATATCCCCATCTCTACATGAGCAATGGACTTGTGACTCAGAAATAGCGTCTAAATTAATTACTTTATTAGATTTTACTTTTTTTTTTTTTTAAACTTCAGGATATTTCTTTTCCTAACTGTGCCACTTGGAGAACAACTAATTTTCAAAAAAGAGATTTGTCTTAAGTACAGGAGAGTGAAATACTCCCCAAATTTATCTCCCATTTTACATATTAAACAGTATTATACATAAATGTAAATGTTCACTTAAAATTAATCTTTTTTTCAGTACAGAAAATCCAGGGATAGGCATGTGGAATAAAAGTTGCTGAAGTGCTGTCTCTTTGCAGACAACAACAAACGGGTGGAAAAATGACAGAACAATCTGTTGAAAAGAAACAGCTTATACAGTATCTGTACAATAGAGACACAGGCATCTGATAAATGCATCTGTTTATATGTGCACCAGAAAGGGGCAGGAGAAGGCATTACAAGAAGCAGTGCTTGGTTTGGCTTAACAATACTGTTCAGGCTATGCTACCTCTGTCACAGAATTATTTACATGTGGTTGTGAGATGGGTGATTGGTACAAGTGCTGTACACACAAAAAACAATTCCCAGCTCCCAGCCTGAGAAGAACAGAGGAATGGACACAATGTGATGCCTCCATGAAATTACTGCTTGGTTACGCCATTTGCGGTGACACAGTCCTAGTATTTTAAGTAAAAGTTCATTAACTAAAACTTTACTTCATATATTGAATGAAATGAGCCCAATACATTATTCTTTTGCTTGGGTTGTGTTTGTCAAAAGCCACTAATTTTCTTTAAATAACATAAGGTAATGAAGCCAAGGGAGAGATTGTCCATCTATAATACTTCAGCAGTTTATTTTTCCTTGCTATTAAAAGCTGCTGAAAGCCCATTTTTTAGCTTATGCATTATTTAGCTCACATGAACCACAGTGAAAGGAAATGTTATGCAGATGTCTTAGCTGCACTAATAGGATGGTTGAAATAAATGGAGAGCAAACCTGCTAGTTCTTAATCACAAAATAATGTGATTATAAGCCTCTTAATAAGCCTCTCCCTGTGCTGCTGGTGCAAGTCTCTTGGTGAGGAGTTTTACTGAGAGTCCTGTGCACTCTTGCTTCACGGAAACTAAAGTAACTGCCGAGAGATTTCCTTGCTTCTATTAAAAGCTAAGAAAAGCTAGAAAAACTTCAGAATTGATTATATTTTTCTATAGAGATTGTACAAGTGTTTAGGAGCTGCTTGAGATAAAACTCTTTGGTGAAGGAAAAAAAGAATGTCTGCTGTCAGGAAAAAAAAAACAGAAAGAGAAAAATGACCCATTCACATCTAAATAAAACATGTCTTTACATTGTAAAGGTTGTCTCTTTTAAAACAATCTAAAAAGCTGCTTGACATTATGCAGTATGGACTCATTTTTTGTTTATATGTGTCAACATGATATATAGATCTCTTAAGATGTCAAGCGCTCCATATTGTAATTTTTAAGTTACCTTTGAAATATGAAACATGATTTCCGAGTCACAGTATGACTGCTCAGGCAGTAAGTGGTGGTTTCTTTGGTATTAGTAATAGAGGAGACTGTGCTGTTGTTGAAGCAAGTGCCCTTGGAAGTAATCTGAGTACCAGGGAAATGCACCAAGCAGCTACACACCTGAGGAAATCGTTGTGTTTTAGGCCACAGCTGCTGATCCTGTGTGATTTTAAATGCCCCTGGTCATCCCTAGACTTGTAGGAGATTCCTGCAGCATTGGGCCATTGCTGAAAACTGAGCTTTGAGCATTCATGCCCTTTCTGTATTTAAAATGATTAACATTTGGATTGAATTAATTGTTCTGGGGACATGGGTGGCGTTCTGCTCTGTGCTGACATCCAACACCAGACCTGCCCTTCCTGCATCTTACAGAATGTGTATTATGGTCACTTAACTGCTGGGCAAGGGGTGAGACATTTATTTAGATGAGAACTGGAGTGAAAATGAGACAGCACAGATATTGCTCTAGGCAGTGCAAGTCTATGTGGGCCTATGAGCCCCTATATGCCCAGCCTGTGCTGAAGCCCAGATTACCTGTGTTGCCTAAGCAATCCAGCTAAAGATATCCCTAATTTCTGTGTTAATTAGAATTATTGTTAGCCAGTGCCAAACTCTGTTCTTTTGCCTGGGAGCTAATGGCTGCTGTTTAACCACATCCTTTCCACTCACACCTAGAGAGGATGGTTGCGTGGGGTAGCTCCTGGGTACTGTGGACTCCTGAACCCCACCCTATATGGGATGGGGTTTCCTGGGACAGCATGGGTTTCAGCATGCCAGTGACTGTTCTGTCAGTAATAGCATCACTGGTTGCACCTGGCAGAACCCCTGGTAGTGTTTATAGTCCCAGGATAGTTGAAGCCAGTGTGTCTACATGTGCTTCAGGCAGACCTCCCAGCGCAATGGAAACAAGTCCTAAGAAGGGGCTCTTCCCTTGCTGTGATATGAGAACGGGAGAAGATACCATGCTTCTAAAATTGATGTGAGATGTGGAAAAATGAAGCTTAAGAGCAACCTTCTCTTCTCTTTGAATTGAATTAATACTTGTACGACTTTATTGTAGATACCTGCTTGTATTGTTTAACTTGTATTATTTATAGGTGAATTTTAACATGCCCTGGGGAAGTGAGGAGGCAACTTGTGTTTAACAGTTCATCTGTCCAGTGTTCTGTGCCCAAATTCTCCCCATAGTTGAAGTTCCTTTATCCTTTACAAGGCAGTTTCCAGGGAAATACCAGCAGATCATACAAATCTTTCCTGCTAAAGCCTTTTATGCAGTAGTTCTCTCAGAGAAAGCCACTCAAAGGACTAAGGAATCATGAACTCAAGACCTGTTTTAGTTGCATACTTCAAAGTGCAGCCTGATAACAGAGTGTTTAAAACTTGCTAATTAAAAGTAATTGTAACAGCTGTCACATTCTGCTACTATTTTAATTGGCATTAATCGCAGCTGCATCTGTATTATGCTGCCACTGGGATCCTGATGTATTAAATCTCAGAATGTGTCACCTTCTGAGAGATTATGAGATCATAAAAGCACGAGGGCAACATCTTTGTCAAGGTTGAAGGTCACTAATCTGTGCTGAAAGCAGCCAAGAGGAGCAAGTCATGCAGTGCGACAACTGGAACAAGCAGGAAAATTTTGTAAAAGCAGTGAGCTTTTCTATTTGGATTCTCTCTCCCAAGGTTTTTTTCCCCCATATTTCTGAATCTGAATTTTACTGTCAGCTGTTGGCATAAGACATAAGGATGTCATTCAGAAGTATTCATTAGCTTATAAATTCTGCCAGGATAAGCCGTTAAAAAAAATACTGCAAAAACCCGCAAACCAAACCCCATCATACTTCATGAGATATGGAGCTGAAGCTGTATTATTTTGAATAAAGGTCCATCTTAGCCTGTTACTAAGGACAGGATAAAGCATCTCAGTAATTTGAATTACTGCATTCAGCAGAGTATTTAGCTGTTCGCTTATGGCAGATTTGCAGTTGTAACTGTGTTGTCCTTGTAAACCACTGGAATGTGAGATAGTAGTGGTTATCCCTAGCCCTGGTGGTTAGGCAGATGTTTCTGTGAGATGAGCAGAGACACATTGTAGTTGAGATTGGTTACATGAACAACTAGGCTATAAATCTGCTCCTTTCTTATGTGTGCATCATCATGTACAGACAATTAACTGATACTTTTTCTTCTCCTTGCAAATATGGAATTATGGAAGCATTTGTCTAATTTTGCTTTTACACAAACACTTGTAATGTGTGCTGAGCATTAGCTTGTGAAGCATCAGCATGCTGGCTTATGCTGGGAAAACTTCACTATTACTGAAACTAGATACATTTACTTTGTTTCTACATTCAGGAAGAGTCATTTATGGTTGTACTTCAGAGCAGAACCCTTATGACTTGTTACAAATTCAGAGAAAATAGCTCACAGGCAAAATAAGTATAACAATAATTAATAGAGCTGTGAACTTACAGATGTGAAAGTCTTCAGCAGTCAGGAAAAAGTTATGAAAACTTGAAGCTATAATCTGGCATAAAAATGCAAATTGATGCATTTTATTTATACTAGTCTTCTTTTAAGATCACTTGGTAGGAGCAAGTAACTTACGTTATTTTTTGTGAAATCTTTCTGTAGATTGTGCCTAGACTTCCTTCTCCTTTAGCAAGGAAAACTGTGGGGGACTGTACCATCATCTTGCCTACACTTTTGAGCTTTCTCTAGTTAGTTAGACTCTGAAGCACAGTGATGGGATCTTCAAAGAAGTTCCTCTGAAGATAACATTTAGCATCTTGGTTCAGCATAACAATGAAACATTGACTTTGAGCCAGGGATGGTTAGCCTTCTTGGATGCATGTAAGCTTCTTGCAGAATTGGTTCCTGGACCTTTAAATGTCTCAGCACGAAGTTATATTTTTACTGCTTTTGTGCAGGGGAAGTGGAAAAAAAATAGACAGTATTAATCAGCAAACTGAAATAGAGTGCAGCCATTTAGGAATGTAGAGATGAGTAAATGAGGGAAGGTGTGAAAGACTCCCAAATATGATCATTTTTACCAGAAAGATATGATCAGTGTCAGAATTGTTAACATTTGCAACACAGCTTCTTAAAACCCCAAATCATACTGTACATCTGGTGATGGTAGGAGGATAGGCTTCATGGATGACTGTTGCTAGATTTTCTATAAAGTTCTCAAAGTATCTGCTGTCTTAGAATCTCTGAAAGATAATACAAAATCAATATTTGGAACTGTATTTGCTGTTCTTGCTCCAGCAATACTTCCATTGACTTACTTCATTGTGATGATTTCTTCAGGGACTAGTTGTGTCTGGAGTCAGTGTGGTGCTGCTGGATGAGGGATACTTTCACCAGGTTGAAGCAAAACCTATTTCAATAGCTTATAATACAATAATATAGGCTACTGAATACTTATATACTATTTTATGAATAATGTATAATAATACAATTATCTATCTATCTATCTATCTATCTATCTATCTATCTATCTATCTATCCTATAATAATATAATTGTTGTTGTCTTGGGTCAAATCCTCCCCTTTCTTCCCCTTTCCTCCTTTCAGATCCTTTCCCAACATCATTCTTTTCATAAAAAGTCCCACCTGTACTCTATGACTCACTCTCTCAGGTTTTTCAGAACTTTAGTTAGGGGAATGGAAATCAGAAATATAAACAAGGAGAAATTCTTTATTTTTGTAAGAAGAAATTCAATCTTGTACAGGAGTTAAGGTTATATAATTAGGTGGGATCACAAGGAATTAATTTTTCTGGAAATGGGTAAAAGAGTAGTTTCTCCACAGCCTTCCTTTATTATATTTCCCTTTGTGCTTTTCTTCTATGATAGTTAGAAAGGAGCCTGGGAAAAACTGCCAGATCTTCTTAGGAGAGTATGTGATATCATAGTGCAAGCTGTTAAAGGTTGCTTGTTCAAATTAATTATTTTTTTCTTGGCATTTTTAAATCCAAACTTGCATTTTTTAAAGTGAGGATGAACCTGTATAGCAAGACATTTGCTTTGTATGTTCAGGGGAAAAAGAACAAAACCACAAACAGTCCTTTGCTATAGGAATGGGGGTCATACGTTGGAATAATATAACATGTGAGGAAAATCCAGGGAGGATTTAATCAAAGTGGCTTTTGATGTCAATTCAGTTTACCTCAAAATATCAATAGATTCCTTAATTTGGAGACAATCCCCCAAGATACTAAGTTACCCATTCCTGAAATGAAGGAACTTCATTTCACTTTCTGAAAACCCAGGACACAAGCCTAATTCTGGCTCCAGTCTCTGTCAAAATTTCAGTGGTGCTTTGCTCCTTTGATGCTCCTCGCTTGGCTGTTTCAGGATGGCCACAGCGGCTGTCACATTTCCATACTTCAACCTTCCCTGCTTCACTCCCTCCAGGTGCTGCAAGCAGCACCTTCCAACCACTTTTAGTGACCTTTCCACTGCTTCTCACCCCTCCCTTCGTGGGTTCTCATCTGTATCTAAAACCTGCTATCTTCTCCTCTGCCACTCAGTCTTTAGTCCTCAGTGATGCTCAGAGACATGAAGGGCTTGTGCCTGGGTCCTGGCAGCCAGCAGATGTGTTGCTGGAGGGCACCTGCTCCTCGGATCATGGGAGTGCAGGGTGCAGGTGTAAGGCACCAGTCCTCTCTGCTCACAGTCCAGCACTTACCTCTCTGCTGGCAAAATAAGACAAAGTGCTGATTTAAACAGAAGTCAAAAACAAACTCCCAAAAAACAACATTCAGCCAATTCCACAACAGAACAACCCAACCCACAATATTGCCTTGCTTCCTCAAAACACAAAACAAATAAGAAGAAGCTTCAAACTTAAATAAGTGAGGCCTCTGAACACATAATTTCATCTCTGTTTTCTTTATGCAAATTGCAACAGCCCTTAGCACATTCCCCGCTTAGTACCAAGGTGGTTAAAGATTAGAATGAGTTTTCTCTGTGTTATTTTGCAACACAGAAAGTGACATGGGGAATGGAATTAGGGTAAATACACACAAACCCTTGACATTGATGCTTTTGAATCATCTTTGCCCCTTTGATGTCGCTTTATTTTGGAAAAATCCCAATAAAAGATATTAGGAGAGGTAGAATGGGTTAGGTCCATCTACGCCCAATTTTTGTCAGGCAGCTTGGGTGCTGAAGTGAGAAGCAAATTTGCCACATATTTTTCAGTAGTTCATGGAAGGTACAGCCTCTCCAGAAGGGGCAATTCAGCCTGTCTAAGAGATGATCAGCAGTTCCTGTGTCTCGTCACTGGTATTAGAGGAAACCAGAGGTGGCCATTCCCGTAAAAGGGGCTGCTCTGCAAAGAAAGCTCAGATGAGAACAGGCCTATAGGATGAAAGCAGGGGAGAGAGGACCTGTTTTCTGATTCTTGGATACACATTGACAGGAGTCCTCAGAGGCTTGTTTTTCACACTCAGCATTTGTTCTGTGTTCTGGGCTGGCTGCTGTAAACACTTGCATCCATGTGGAAACACACACACTTAACTCTCAGTTCTCTGGGGTCCTGAAAGCCCTTAACTCCCTCCCCAAAGCTGCCACTGCTGGGATGACTTGCTCGCCTAATTTCTAAGATATTTCTCATCTAAGTTTTCCCCTCCACTGAGCAGTGCTCTGGGATGAATGCTCTTCTTGTCCAGCCCTTGCTGTGTGCATACACTGCATATGCAACATATGGATAGATACTCCTTCCTTCATAATTCCTCAGAACACAGAGGCCAGAAAGGACTTAGCTGTACTTCTTCTGGTCCCAATTTTTCCAAGTTTTCTTGGCAGACATTTGTAGACATCTTCTCACAGAAAAAGATGTAGAAACACGGATCTTGTCTTGTTCCCTGGCATCAGGGGAAAGACAGCACAGGTGCATGGGAAAATGCAAGGGCATAGGCACTGACTACAGCATAAAATATGTAAGAATCACCATGTTTTATGAATTATTGCTAATCTGATGATGCTTCAGAAGATAAATGCTAACAGTGGTGTTATGAGTGTGCAATCTCTCACGTAATGTTCCTAGGATGTCATCACCTGTCTGACGGGCAAAGGGAAGTGAAGTGCCTTCAGTTTTCGACAGTTGCCCTCCCAAAAACTGGCTGTACATCCACCAAAGCTGAAACAAACTCTGCATTCTTCTGTCTGCTCTCTGTGTATCTACTGCAGCCTGTGCTGACTAGGAAATGGGAAACACATGGTAGTTCACCCCCTTGGCTTCATCACAGCTATATCAGTTTTCCTGCAAGACTTGGAGTTAACTTGGCACACTCAATGCTAGCAATCTTCAGTATAATCCATGGAAGAGTTTTTGTGTCACTTGCAATCTGTGAAAAGGGAGAGTGACTGAAAAGATAATGATGTGTCTGAAAAGGCTGATTAGTTTCTGGAAATTATCTAAAAGTTTGGCTAATAAGCAAGTTTTTACTGTCATCTGTGGTCATTAAAGATAATATTAAATCCTACTATAAAACATGGGAAGTAGCTGTATTCCTGGTATTTTACTTGGGAAGACACCTAATCCCAAACTTCTGTGTGGAGAATAACTCTGTAATGAAACCCCTGAAATGTGGAAAATGCCCCTCATGACTAAGCTTAGACTGACAGCCCGAGCAGCCTGGGACAGTTTTTAGGGGAGATTTATTTCTCTGTAGCCCAGAACTTTCCCAATGTTGGAAGAATCATTTATTTGTTCCCCTAGATGTGGAAAGACTTGCAGCCTTTTAGCTGATGGTACTTGCTCACCTGAGCCTCTTCATCCCCCAATGGCTTTGAGGTTCTTCTTTGGGGTCACTCTTCAGGCCATTGTGTGTCTTCTGTTTTCACATCTGTATATGCTTTACTCAGGAAGATTTTGTGTTTGATGTGATATTAGATGTTATTCATAAGCCTTTTGTCACTGCTTTGTTTCAAAATTCCCTATGCTGCATCAGGGATTAGATTATCTGGAAATTCACCCTTGATTACATTCCCAGTAATTGCCTGGAAATCTGTGCTCTTTTCCATCTGTCTAGTCTCTTAGGTGCTGTTTCTTAAGGAACCTTACCAGAGAAGCACAGTTGCAGGAGGAAGATTTAATGTTTGAATCATCAATTTTTCCTGGGATGAACTCTGACTTTAACTTTTTAGGAATACCAGCAGTGTGTCTCCTGGACCTGCAGCTCTTCCATTGAAAATACTTGACTGTGTATTTGTCATGTCTGGAGATATTTTAATAAACTGAGCTGGCTGAAGCTCTTTCCTTACACTATAACACTAAATTCTTTGATTAGGTGTCTTTAAATTATATTTGGTATAAGTTTTACAAGTCAAGTAAGCATTGCATCTCCTAGCTATTGCGTTAGGAGATTTAAGTAGTAGTTTGTGTACAAAAGCACCACAGTAAAACATAAATATCAAAGCAAGTGAAACAAAATCCAAAATAATCCAAAATCCAAAAATAAAATAGTTCTTGTCTTAATGACAAAAAAGTATATTTAGACTTCTTAACAGTGATTTTCTTGAGACTGATATAATGAAAAACTGTTTATTTTGCCAGTGCACCTTTTCCTGACAACAATTTGTTTATAAACACTTTTAGCTGTGATGCCTGTCATGCTGGCTTACTGCACATAAAAAAATTTGCACAATTTGTCTTGCATATGTCTGGGTCTCCACCAGCCACTAGTGAATACTATATTACTTCTTTGCTTACATCCAGTTTCAGTGTTTTCTTTGAGGTAATTTGCTTTCCACAGACTCTGTGAAGCCCTTCAAGATTTGAAACTCAGCTTTTCTCTCTTCCTGAGATCTGGTCACACCTTTCATTCTTCAAAGAGCCAGCAGATAGTAGCCTGCTTGTCTCAACCGTTCATAAATTTGTGCAGACTGGGCAGCTGCTGCTTCATCCCTGAAAGTCCAAGCTCAAAGATGCCAGGGATACTGCTGCCCTTCCACTCTGTAAATCAGAACTGAAAGTTTCTTTCCCACAGGACTCTCATCTGTCAGCTGGCTGCTGCATGCTGAACTATTCCATTGTGGATCATTTGGAAAGCATCTCTTGGCCCTGATCCTCAGAGGGCCTGAGAGCCCCTCCTTGTCCATGAACTCTGATGAGGGGTGAAATGGTTTTGCAGGGTAGAGTTTGCGCATGTCACAGGCTGAGGTGCTCTGTGCTGGAAGAGGTGGTAAGTTTCCCCCTGACCTGAAGAGAAGGAAGATTAAATTGTTCCATTGTGTTTTGCTTAAAAAAACATAGGTTATTTATGATCAGAATGTTTTTAGAAAAATATCTATTAAAGGAAAAAAAACGTTCTGTTGCTGGGCACAGGTGTCAAGATAATGCAATCAGCAGTTTAATTAAAATAACTTTTCTATTTTTAAGGACTATTCCTTTAAAAGAATGTTTGGCTTTTGTGTGGTTGATAAAATCCTGAAGACCTCTCAGGGTAGCACTTGGTTTTGGTGTTCTTGATGATGGGACCATAGATATCATTCTTGTAGCCTTTCAAAGTATCACTATTCTGAAATAAACTCCTATACTAAAAGCATTCATTTGGATGAGACATATTTTTGAACACTTAAGTTTTACTCATTAAGTAGAAAATCTGATGCAAACTGACCTTTAACTCTCAATTGATTCCAAGCTGTTAGAAATTCAATAATTACATGACAACATGAATCGCTGAATGTTCTGCACTTAAGTTCTAGAATAACACACACAAACTTGTGCCTCCCACCCTAAAAAGTACCCAGGAGTGCAAATACGAGCCTGGTAATGCCACAGGAGATGCAGGATGGATTTTGTTGAGAGGTATAGGTCCCAATCCAGTGAGTTTGTTTATTCCTTCTGCAACAAGCCAAAACAGTTTTGGCAACACTGTCAGCATGCCACTGCTGCTGTTGACAGCAGGAATAAACATCACCTGAAGGCTGTGAAAGAGGCTGCCGTGCCCCACTACTATGGGAGGCAGGATCATCTGTTTTCTGTGGAGGATGAGCACTGGAGGTCTCATTGTGGGCCAGGCTGCTCTTACTATAAGAAGATAGAGGAATAAGATGAACTAGACAGTATGGCTACTGTTAGGATATTGTCTACTTGTATGTATTTAGCATAACAATATTTTTTTGTGTGTTTTAAAAAACAAGACATTGACTTTTAGGAGTCACCTGTCAGATTTTAAATGCTGGCCCTGATAAATGTGTGAGGGAAGATGGAGTTCTTGATTTTGGCTGTGGTTCACATCAAGTTTTCCTGCTAGAAAACCTCTGTTTTAAAAATGCATTACTTTAGATTCTTTTATAAGCAGAAATTTTGACTTCAGGAGAGTTTGAAATATTATACCACCAGCACTCATAATATCATAATCAATCATTTTATATTGTGGTGAAAAACAGTTGAAGGACAGAGAAATAAAAAGTAAAAAGAAGTTCCATTTGTATATAAACAGTGTTCACATCTGCATTTTGATCAACTCCATACAGAGAAAGAACCCTTCTGCAGCCAACCAGTAATATGTTTTGTCTCTAGATGCCTGAAAAGGAGTAGTTTATGCATGCAGAGGGTGATTATCTCGTGTAAGTTACTGACCTTTTACTTTTCCAAGTTTGCCAAAGGTCCAGTCATTGCTTAGTATATGTGGATGTTCAATTACTGGGATGAAATTTTTAGTTTGACATGATCAGGTATGGCATTTCTGTATACAGAAATTAGAGTTAGTTATATAGCGAGTAATTTGCACCTTCATTTGCAACTACTTGAAGTAAATCCTTATTTGCAGGTTAGGGTTGGGGTGCTTTGACGGTATGTTACATATGCAAACAGTGCTTGGTTTCTTCCCCGTGGCCAGGGGAGATGGTATCTGAAAATCTACGCTTCATTAAGTGCTGGTGGAGTATGAATTTTGTCTCTTTGAACTACTCCTATGGAAAAGATACTTTTTTACTTTCATACATTAAAAACACCTAAAAATATGAACTCTAACTGCTGAGTTTTGAAACATGGTGCAAATGCTTCAGGTAGATAGGGGTAGAGAAAAAAAGATGACAAGCAGGTGGAGAGATACTGCACTATGGCTGCGAATATCATAGTCACTCTGTTTCAGTCCTCTTGGCATCAGGAAAATCAGGAGTAGCTTGTCTGGAAGGTGAGAAGGGAAATGGCAGAGAAGGGACACATGGACATTATAGCTGGAATCAGTATGAGCTGTGACTGGAGCACACAAGAGCTGGACGGAGCAGAGGATGTACAGCCTAGATCCAGAAATGTTGCTATGACTCATGCATCTGTTCTACTACACTTTTTGATATTGTGGCTGTTTTTTCTTCCGAGACAACAACTTTGGAGAAAAAATAAAAGTACACTTTATTGCTTTCTACTAGACCCTGGGAGATCTCCTCCATATCACTGTGGGAGTAGAGGGTGATGCTGTGAACAGTCACTAGAACTTTTATTTCTCCCTTTTCTGATATATGCAGCCTTGGTGCTGCTTAGAGCCAGGCTAGACCAGAAAACAGCCCAGGATAGCACCTAAAGAGAAATATGGACAGGTGAGGAGTGCTCTGTTGAGCAAAAGAGTGTGGTTTTCACCACCCCCCTGGAGGCTGTGAAATGAAGTTCTGTGAGGTGAGTGATCTCAGCCAAGGTTGCAACATCACTGTAATAGAGGATATTAGTCTAAATTCTGCTTCGCCTTCATGTAAACTATTCCTCTCTGGAGCAGCCTGCACTGCTGCAGATACACATTTTGGTTTACAGACCCCACACTGTCAAGCAACCTCACACAAGCATGCGTTGAGCTCATCTGATTGAACTAGATGTGTTTACTTTATTATAGGTCAACCACTTGAGCCTACCCTCAAGATGAACTTAATGTTTGTGGAGGAAGGGCAGCAGCTATGTAGTACTGGAACAGGCAGAAAATGAAATTGTAGCTTTGAACAATAGGAAAAATGTTGTCTGCCTTAACTAAGTACATTATTATATATGAGGACATACACCTGTAGAAAAAGTTACCACACACTTCTGTGGTGTTTGACCAGAATATGGAAATCGGGCAGGTAAAATCTCAGTGATAATTTTGCTTAAAACTGGAAACAAGGTATCTTCTAAGAAGCATGAATCTGGCGAATGTTACAAGAATGGAACAAAACACAACCATAAATAAGTGTTATTTTTCTCCCACTGAATATGGCTAAGCTTTCCATATGCGTAAGTGCTTTACATGCAGTGGTTGAGTGTGAACATGAGCCAGGGACTGAAGAATGAACTAAGTGGTGGTAAACCTTCCTTGACAATAAACGTCACTGAAAATAAAAATAAAATTTATGATATATCTTAACTAAATTTGGGGTAACTGTAAGACTGTTTTTGTTTGTTTCTTTGTTTGTTTTAATGCCAGAAGGGACATTAATCAGTAGAAGGGGCTCTGGTATGACTTAAAACATTTTGCACAAACCTCCTTAATATAAACTCTTGTCTTAATAGCACAAATTCATTTGTTCTAAATTGTTGCCATTTTGAATTGGGGAGAATAATTTAATTAAACAGACAATTTCTGCTCCTTTTCATCACATGAGATTTTAAATGGAGGAGCCAAAAAAAGCCACCACTGACTAGCTTGCTTGTAGTTAAAATCATAGAACTTACTAGTACAAGCAGAAGTTCAAGCTCCTTCTATAAAAACTAGTGCAAAGATAAATACTGCTCTCTCTGGTAGCTTTTATTATTTGCATTGTAGCTTTACAAGTAAGAAAGTGAGGATTTGAGAAACAAGCATCAAAGACTGAGAAGAGCTCATTCAAGTAGCCCTAAGAAACCAGTATAAATGACAAATTCCACTTCTCCTAGGCCTTGGGCTATACTCTGGTGAAAAAAAATTAGAATTGTAAGATGTTAGGAGCATGCATCTTGGTACTTTCAGTGCAAGTTGCTTCACAGACTTTCCACCCTTTGCTAGTCCCTAACCCTTTAAAATAATTTCCTAGGTGATCTGTCAGGGTATTCTCCCATCTCTATACAATTCCAGTTCCTCTTGTTGAGTGGCTGGGGCAGTGGGGTGAACTTCCAAAGCTCTAGTAAGGGATATGCCATGCTCCCTGTGCAGCTCCTGTTGAGTTTGGCAGAGGGCAGCTCTTCCTGTGATGAATGTGGGAAAGTGGCCCTGTTGCTATTGGGAGCTCCTGTTCTGAAATGCTGCAGGGATAAGGCTGGCATTGTGTCTTGCTTGCTGGACAGTGGAGTGCAGCCCATGTGTAACTTTTAGTCAACACAGGCACGCACAGATAATAGACTGTTTCAGCTGCCTCTGGGAGCTTCTATTATAATCTGCCAGAAGATTCTTTCTGTGGTTTAAACTCTGACATATGAGGAACGCCAATACTTTATATAGACAAAATGTCAGTTATGTGCCCTCAGGCAGCAAGCTAAAAATGATATTACCCTGTTGATGGATCTGGGTTTAGATAGTTTCAGCTACAGTAAGTTTCTTGATTTAAACTCTGAAGATGGCTGTATCAGTCAGCTAAAATAAAAATTACAGGGTGTCACTGGTTTTCCACTGATTTCAAAGTGCTTTGGAAAAACCACCAGGAGAAAAATAATTTTCTTACAGGGAGTATTGCCCAGTGCAAAAGTAATGGGCAGCCACCATGCATTACATAATGTAGTGGGATGAATGAAATGCTACCCAGACTCTGCTGACCTAAAGTATGATGGTGCTCCAGTGGCCTCAGTAGGATTTGACTGTGCAGTGTTACTGAGTCTGCTACAGATAGTGACCCATACTGTAAAATCTCTTGCTCTCTGTGGCCTGTGCTGCAGGAAAGAATTGCTGCTGCCCTGGGGAAAACTGTGTGTGATGATGAACCTCAAGGCAAGGCTGATGGTGCATAGTGCCAGGCAGAGCCAACAGAGGACAGAAGTCACAATATTAGAAGACAATAAACAGCTGCATGCCTCTTATCTACAAGATGAAATCAACGTGCTGCAGGGAATTGCTGACAATAAACAGCAAAATAAATGCTACACATAAAGTGCCCAATTCTTATTTACAGTAAAGCAACTTTTTATCCCTCTGGTGTATGTAAGTGGTCCTCAAAGAGGAGGACACTGCAATAACTTACAACCAATGTATAGCTGTATTAGTTACAGATGAGATGTGGCACACACAAAAAGTAGTAGTTCGCTGATTTTGAAGTTTCTCATGCATTTAAAACTTGTTAAAAAATTTTAACAGCACTTTAGTGGCAGCTTTAAATTATGAATTGGAATTTAAGCTGGAGGTTTAAACTGCTTAAGTCAACAGATGTTTTCTAGGACAGACAACTGATGTTTCACTGCTGGAAAAGACCATGAAGTGCCAGCCTTTCTGAAAAATCCGGTCTCCAGTTCTAGTCAAGCAATTAGCATCCAGGGTTACTTGATTGGTGAAGTCCAAAGTGACTGAAGCAATAGAAATTCTAAGCCAGATTTTTATTTTACTCATACCAACGTAAATCCAGGCAAATTCTCCTCTAATCAGTGGAATTATTCCAGGCTTACATAAGCTTAGCCAGTATCAGAATCTGATCCTTTTATTTTGGGACTACTGGAATTCCCAAAGTAAATAATGTGGACAATTGTTCAAATTCCTGTTACAGAATGAAGAAGTTTTCTAGTAATAACCACATCAGTCAGATCAGAAAGAAAAAGAGAAGACAGATGGTAGGTAATGAACCAGGCGAATGAAAAGAAATTGAGCTGGGAGGAAAAAAGACTATTCCATGAAAATCTACAATGACATAAGCAAATTTCTTGAGACTGCAGCTAAGTATAGCTTGAGAAGCAAAGACAGAGATAAGACCTGTATGAGCTAAATAAGTAATTTTCTCATGGTATCACCAACCTGGGCACCAAGAAGATTTTATAAGATTTTCTGTAAGATTTTTACTGAAGATTTTATTACCCACCTGCTTTAGCTGTTGATAGTTCTGACAGTTCTTAGGACTGAATGAATACAATGAACAGCCAGAGCCTGCATCTACTTCTTCCTTATATCTTATGAAGAAATGTAAGATTTTCTACTGGCATCAGTTACTGGACAGTCAGTGGTAACTGCAGTTCTGTCCCTAAGCTACTATCAATGGACATACAGCAGATGTCATTATTTGATAATTATTGAAAAAGTCCTGAAAGTCTTGTTGACTTCAACAGATCATTGTGAAAATTTCTGTCTGCTTCTCTTTCTGCTAAAAATAACATCTCTGAATATTGTCACTCATCTGTGAATCAAGAAAATCATAAAAATATGCAGAACAGTGTGTTCTAATATATGCTGAGTATAATTATATCTTCCAATAGTAAGTTGTATTTTGGTTATATCTGTGGTAGTGTGGGATGTATTTGCATAGCATTTTATTTAATTTATTCAGAAGGATGTATGTAAAGAATGCTACAAAGCTGTATCAAAGAATCAGGAGCCTCTCTCTGGCTTACCAATATGTCAACTGGGTATTTTTTCATCTCCCTCAAAAGACAAAGTGGGTAAAATTAAACCTATACAGAGTAGATGGCTTCACACTGTGGCGTCAGTGCTACAGCCTTCCTGTGAAGTCCTATGCCAGGAACTCCTCCAGAGCAGAGTGCTTTGCCTCTGCTTGCGTGTGCTTTGGGGAGGTTGTAAGTGAGCATTGATTGATGTGGTAAAATTTCATTGATGCTTTTCCAGATCCAGTTACCACGGAAAATCATTATTTTCTGAATCACTTCCTGCTGTATGTAGAGCTCAACTGAATGGAACAAGAGGTGGGGAAAAAGGACACTAACAGCTGTACTTACTTTTACGAGTGATTTCACTTTCATGAAATCACCTGCTTACAGGAATGAAATTCTAGGCATGCTCAAAAATCCCCCTGAGAATTACAGTGGCCCACTGAAGTGTGTGTGTGTGGAGAGTGGCTTATTTAAAATGTGTAAAGTTTGCTTGAATCTTCAAAACTTACAATTTTACAACAAGCTGGAGAAAGAGGTCTCAGTCATCAATGTTTTTGAAGCATGAATAATTCTCAGGACACCGTTTTGCCTTGAGAAACATAAATTTGCAGTTGGATTTGACCAGTGATAGAAAATGCTGATGTGATTTACTGTATGGGACTGATACAGAAACCCAGTACTGCAAGGCAGGTGGCTGACCACAGCATTGTGCTCACCTTTTAATAGACAAATAGGTGGTTGAGGAACTGGCCAACTAATTTTAGCATCTGTTTTTGCCAAATTTTTTTCTTATGAAGCAGCCCTAATTAAGTGAATGTCATTAAAAGCTCTTCCACAAATGCTATTATTTCTGAAAGTCAGGCAAGCATACCATATAGAAACACATACAGGGCATCAGATCTTTTTCATGACCTGAAGGCAAACAGTCTTCCCATAGCAAACATGGTCAGGAATATTTAAAGTAGCCCCTGGGAAAGGATATGAATCACAGCTTGTATTACTTTTGGGGTGGTGTGTGAGTGAGACAGGATGTACGTAGGTCATATCTGTGCAGGAGAATAGTTGTAGCTAGAAGGGGAATAAACATTTCCTCTAGATAGTCAAAGGGCTGTATAGACAATGGCAAAACTACAGTGGTTGAGAGGCTCTTCAGCCATCACGGGGGACTTATATGCAAGATAGGGACTTTTTACTGGGGCCTGTAGTGACAGCATAGGGTCTGACAGTTTTAAATTGAAGGAAGGTAGATTTAAATTGGACATATGGAAGAAATTTTTTTACAATAAGGGTGGTGAGGCACTAGCACAGGTTACCCTGAGAGCTATGGATGCTCCATCCCTGTATGTGTTCAAGGACAGGTTGAATGGGGCTTTGAGCAACCTGGTCTAGTAGAAGGTGTCCCTGCTCACAACAGAGGGGTTGGACTTTCAAAAGGGATTGGATTTTCAAAAGTCTCTTCAAACCCAAACAGTTGTATGATTCTCCAACAAGAAAACTTCCCTCACTCCTTTCTTATCTTTCTTCCTGGGTATTAATTTTTTTCTGAGATATATTTTTTCAGACAGACAGGTTAGGAAGTAAGCCAAAGAATGAAATGTGAGATTAGATATGAAGAATTTTTGTGCACCTTCATATATATAATGTGTTCCGATGATTATAATAGTTTTCTACAACACTTCTGTGGGAGAGAAACTGTAATGTGCTGTGAATGAGAGCTTTGAAACCTTCATGAGGAGCTTGGGAGCAGGGAATGGGATGTTTCCAGATGCCCGCTAGGGTGCCCAGATTACAAGGACCCAGACTTATCCTGATCCATTCTTTCTGCTGTATCTTTGTGCTTAACTCATGTTCAGAGATCTTTTCGGCTCTTTATCGCTTTTAAGAAATTCTACAAAGTGTTGTTAATACCAAAGGTATGCTGTGATCACCTGTTCCAGAAGGGAGAATTCAGAGACGGCCTCATACACTATTTTCTATTGCTTTGGTTATATTTATTTTAATCACATGTACTATGTTAAGGAAACCTCTAGCTCAGCAGTTTATACAAAACTACTTGGATTGTACACTTGTCCAAATCCAAGGGATGCTTCACACTGCCTAGAGCCTCCAGCAGGGATACTGTGGGGAGGCCAGCTGAGAGCCAAAGGGTGGGCTGAAGGCCTGATATTCAGTACAGCAAATTGTTTTGGGAAGGAAAACAAAGCTAATTGACTTGATAGTGCCCTGTGCCTATGAACTCCTGCAAAACCTTTACAGGGGGACCAAGGTTAATTTTAAATTTTACGTTTCAATACACTAAGTCTCAGACTGAAATAATTTTATGACAACTTCCAGGGAAATTAAACTGTAACTATGAATATATGTATGTATGTATGTATGTATGTGTGTATGTATCTGTCTGTCTGTCTGTCTGTCTATCTGTCTATCTATACATACACACATACATCTGAGAGAGCAAGCTGTTAGAGATTTTCCTCAAAGATTGCCCTGTAAAGTCTATAATTTCTGTGGGGAGGCAGATTAGTCTTCATGCAACAGGGAGGAAGCCTTTGCTGGCCTAGAGATTGTGATCTAGACATAAACAGTAATTTGCTTCTAAAATGTATGCCCAATTGAAATTTCATTTTACTGCTGCAGGCAAAAACTTGCTCATATGATTTGTAACTACCTATGTAACTACCTCTTTTAACTTCCTGTTTAGGAATTTCTGAAGATTTATTTCCTGTCCTCTCAGTTTGACATTGTAACCAAAATGGCCATTTAATTACAATGTCTCTGATAATTTGTCTATTTACTGTGATTTTAACCTCAGTTTGACTGGTTTTTAGGGCTCATTTGGATTAATATTAATAGGTGTTTAGTCTTTGTGGCGCTCTATCTCAGAGATCACTGAGAATTACCTCTACTTCAAATCTAAAGAATAGGATAATTAGCCTGATTAAAATAATAAGGGGTAGCGGAAATAACACTGTTAGGGAACATGATTAAAAAGACTTTTAAGCATAACTGTCGTGGTTTCACCACTTAAAATATCGATTCTGACAAGAGATGTCTGAGAGAAGTCACACACACACCCAAAAAGAAAGAAAACACACAAATATCACAGTTTATTTCACGCACACAGAAAACCCGACAATGAAGTGCAAATAAACGGACAAATTAAACTTTTCCCAGGGCCCGTGTTGGGGTGAGAACGCTCCGGAGTAGTGCTGGTCTCTTTCTTGGGCTCCTGAAGAGACGCTGGGATAATTAGAGAAAGCCCACGACCGATCTGAGGACCTACAGCAGCGCGAGCCTCCGCTCGGTTTTTCTGAAGAGAAACACTCAGGCAGTTAGAAAGCGCGAGCCCCCTCCCCCTCCCTTTAGCCCCCCGGGAAGGGAGTTAAGTGCTGATGGAAGAGATGTGGTCTTTAAACCCGGACAATAGCCACAGATAATAGCCAGTCCACCCGCATCCGGGGAAAGAAAAAAAAACCACAAAGGAAAAAGTCCGCCCCCCAGGAAATCACAAGAAAAATGCAATCCCGAGAGAGACAAGTCCACCCCTCCAGAAAAAAAAATAATCACGAGAAAATGTGATCCCAAAGAAAAAGAAACAGCTCACCCCCTCGGACCAACCAACACCGTGCTGTCGCTGCCGTGCCACTAGCCTGTCCGTGCACGCGGGGACGGAGGACGATGCTGCTACCACGGTGAATCCACGCCGAGAGAGAGCGATGCTACCCCCACGAGCTCCAGAGCCCAAAAGAGAAAGATGGTGCCTGCTCTCCCCTTTTTGTAGGGGGCCCCGATCTGCGCATGCGTAGATGACCCCTAAGGGCTGGCCTTTCCTGCGATTGGGTGGTCAGCACCCCTGGGCCTGCCCCGCTCATGCAGTCGCTCATGGGAAAAGCCGCGGCTGTCCGGAAGTGACACGTGGGCCGGGAGGGCATTTCCGCTAATGGCGGCCACCGCGCCGCATGCTGCCAGGCTGGCCGCTGCTACGCAGTCGGCGCGCGCCACCGCACTCACCCCGCTCGCCCCGCCAACCTGTGGCTGGTGGCGCTCCGAGGGACACACACGCTGAGCAATGCCACTGCCGCTCGGCCAGCGCCGCCTGCGCTTGCCCGGGCGGGCAGGCGCACGGGCCAAGTGGCCAGCACTGGTGGGCAGCGAGGGAGGAAGGAGGAGCGCAGCGAGCCTGGCGGCTGCGCCTGCCGCCGGCTCCGGGCGTGCTCTCGGCCCACGTGGGCGGGGGTTCCCTCCCCGCCCGGCCGTCAGACCCCGCACGGTAGGAAAAAAAAGACCAGTTTTACTTTCATTTTCACCCCACGACAATAACCAAAATAGAAAATTCTAACCCTGTTCAAAGCCAGGAAAAAATAAAACCCCAACCGCTCTAAATTTTTAGAACCTTATATGAAATTGGAAATTGCATCTTTTTGTGTAGTTTTGGGAGCATATTTTGTGGATCACTTTTGGAAGGACACACCTCTTCCTTGCTGGTTAAGGGTATGCATGAGGAGCCATTGTATACATTGTATGCATTGTATACAATCCAGGAAGGAAATTGTAAGTGTAATTCCTTATTAGTTCCTACATGATCATGGTACAGAAAGTTAGCTTAACCGGCTTAAAGGCAAGCTTTACCAGACTGATGATAAACCAGAGTGATGATAAATCTCCTCTGTCTGCTCCCAAAGACCACTACATCCTTCAGCTACCCCAGCTACTGCCAATCCAGCTATGTCCTCTCCATCTCCTCACCTTTTCCAAAGTCTGGCCTTGGCCTTGGCCTTTGCCTCTTGTGGCTCTAAGACAGCTTATTGTAAGGTGAATTCTGCTTCATTTTGTGGTACCCAATCAATCTTATAATATGTCTGAACTCTTAGGTTCTGCTATGTTTTTTTAATTCTTTTCTTAGTTGGAAACTACTTCTGTAAAATATCATATTTTAGCAAGGATATGTTTTTTTTTTTTTTAAGCTGTGGATATTTCTAGTTATTTATGTATGGGGAGAATAAAACCAGAGAAAGAGTCATATACATGGAGTAGTGAATACTATCCAAGGTTTTACTCCTGTTCTTTGAAGGAATTTTTCCTACCTGCGCTTAGTTCATAGCCTTTTCTATATCCCAGATTTATGCAAAAAGAATGCTTCAAAGACAATGGTCAAGACCTTGGAGCTGATTTGAGCCAAATTATAGCACAGATAGGCCTGATATCCTCCAGATATCTTGTGCTACTTTGATATTTGGAGTGTTTGTCTCTTAAAAGCTGAGGTTCCCATCTGAAAGTAAGGAACAGTTCTTGCACCTAAGCAGGGATACAGAAAGGATTATTAATGAATAGTGCTGTCAGAGCACATGGTGAAGCCAGCACAACAGAGGCACGTATGTGGAAATATTCAAGCAAAGATGATAATTATGTGCTTGCAGATGACTCACAATGCATAAAACTTTTAGCATTGTTACTGAGTTATAACCATTCTTCCCTTTTAAGTCTGTGTTGCCCAAGCTCTAGGCAGACGTAGTGGCAGCAGGTGGTGATACGTAGTATTGATACTTGTTGACTGTTACCCAGTGTTAGAGTCTAGCTTCTATGTTGAGTTTATTATGCAATATAGTACAATACAAAGACATAGGGAAAAAACAGGGAAAATACTGATCCAAGGGAAGTTTTAAAGGGATATGGTATTTGCTATTATTATTTACTTCACTGAATTTCTAGTATCGAGCAAGACGGAAACTATCTTAGCATAGTTCTTGGGACTTTCACCAGTAGTACAGTGAAAACATAGTGAAAAGTTGTGAAAACACAGCAATGTCAGTTCCACAGAGAGATTGCAAAGGGGAGCAGAAGGGTGAGAAGGATGGATAACTTTCCTTCTCCACCACGCTTGTAAAGGTGTCTTTAGCTTTGTGTTGTTCCTTGAGACAGAACCGAGAAAGCCTAAAATGCTTTTGTTACTAGACTTTCTTAAAAACAAGAGATTCATACTGGGAATACAGCTGGGTAGGACCAGTGCATCTAGGGTGGGCATTTGGTCTTTAAAGGAAAAAGAGCTGGGTTCACTGAATGATGCATTGGCTATTTCAGTCTGAAATTTCACCAGTTGCTCATGACCCTTCTCACAATCCTGGAAGGGCAGGGTTATATTCACAAGTCTTGGTTTAAGGTTTGTGGATGTGCAGTAGATCTGACATAAGCTGCTCTGCCATGCCTCGGATTTCATAATCACAGGACAGTTGGATTCCTGACTGGCTGCTTTAAGCAGGAATTTTGTGTTCCAGTTTATGCCGGACGTGTCGGAGACATGCTGGCACTTTGAGATGTTGATTTCATTACTGTCTCACATACGGATTTCTGATTCAGTTATTGTGTTTTGTAAGTGATCTATACAGCACTGGATTAACTTTAATACCCACTAGAGTAATTATCAAAGCATGTGGTATCCTGATGACACACTTACAGCTTCACAAGAACGGATAGATGCTCTGCTGACTCTAGGCCAGAAAGTTAAAATCCTCTGTCAGTCAGCTGTAAAGAAACTCCTCATGTGTCCTCTCTTTGGACATAAGCGTAATTTTCAAGTTTGGCTAGTGGCCTGTTAGGAAAAGTTTGCTGGCATTAAAATTTGGGGTTTTAGCCATTGCACAAGTGCATAATGCAAACCGTCCCTTTTCCATCAGTCCAGTCAAGAGGATTTGAGTCTCTTGAACTGTGTGACTTTCACAGAATTGAAACACAAAACCCTGGACTTCAGTGACAGTAGGGTCAGGCCTAGGTGTTTTAGAGAGATGAGGAACCTCATAGTCACTGAACCAAGGGAATCAAATACTATATTGTTCAGCTCCTTGGAACTGCTGGCACTGTTACATGAAGGGAAAGAGTGGTTTCTGCAAGGGAGATGGTGCAGGAGTGGGAGAGAGCCTCACAGAGCTAGTTAGGGCCAGTGCTGTGATGAGCATGATGCTTCATCAAAGCAGCAGAGTGTCTGGGACTTTTAGAAGCTTCCTGAGTAACAAAAGTACACATGCTGCATGAACTTCTCTGCATGCATGCAGAGAGCAACAAGGAAGGTACATAAACTTGTATCCTTTATATGCCTTCCACGCTCTTGAGCTCTTGTATTCCTGTCTTGGTGGACTCCTTCTAGCAGCTGCTCTCTAAATTTTTATATTTTGCTTGTTGTGGGTCACAATAACCTGATACAATGCTAAAGGCTTAGGGAAGAGTGGCTGGAAAGCAGATCATTGGAAAAGGACCCTGGAGGTGCTGGTCGAAAGGGGATGAACATGAGCTAGCGTATGCCCAGGTGGCCAAGAAGACCAACAGCATCCTGTCTTGCATCATCAATAGTGTGGCCAGCAGGACCAGGGTAGTGACCATGCCTCTGTACTGGGCACAGATGAGAACCTTGAATCTTGTTTTTTGTTTTGAGCCCCTCACTTCAAGAGAGACATTGAGGTGCTGGAGTGTGTCCAGAGTGGGGCAACAGAGCTGGGAAAGGGTCTGGAGCAGAAGTCTGATGAGGAGGGAGCTGGTGGTATTTAGCCTGGAGAAAAGGATGTGTAGGAAGACCTTATTGCTTTTTACAATTGCCTGCAAGGAGGCTGTAGAAAGGTGGAAGTCAGTCTCTTATCCCAGCTAACAACAGACAAGAGAGAAAATGGCCTTAAGTTGTATCAGAGGAATGGGTGTTAGCATGTTAGATTGGATGTTAGGAAAAATTTCTTCACTGAAAGGGTGGCCAGTTGTTGAAACAAGTTGTTGAGGGAAGTGGTGGAATAGCTATCCATGGAAGTGGGTATGTCTAGATGGAGCACTCAAGAGCTTGGTTTAGTGGTGGACCTGGCACTGTTAGGTTAATGGTTAGTCTTGATATTAGAGGTCTTTTCCAACCTCGAGGTCTTTTCCAACCTCAAGGTCTTTTCCAACCTCAAGGTTTTTACGATTCTGTGATCCTGTACTGTGCTCTGCAAAAATGAAAGCATTTTGTGGTTAATCTTGCAGCACACAAAAAGAAGAGGACTGCTGAGCTCATCTGAGTACTGGGCTGTCATTTATTCCTTGTCATCATCTGTGACTTAAGGGAAGACAAAAATTTCGTTGTGTCTCAGATCTCCCACTTAAGTGGCAAGGGGACACATGGTTCTGACTGTTCTGTGGCCTGTGCATATAAACTTATTTCTTAGCAGGTTTGCAGGAGATTGTCCCAAATGGTGGCCTGCAAGGGCACGGCTAATAGCTGGCACACACAGCCACACTTTCATAGGAGTTCAGCTAAATGTTTGACAGTAATGGCGATTGGTGGCATGTAAGTAATGCTGAGAGTTAACAGTGGGGCAAGGTCCAAAACAGTTTGGAAACCGTTGCCTTGGAACATGTACTGAAAAATGAGAGCTGTGATTTATCATTTCCGTCAGAGAAAAACATTTTAGGCAATTCTGACATGAAGCAGTTAGCTGTATCTGATACTCATGAGGATAGTCTGGTGTTTGGTATCATATCTCTCTTCAGCAGATGGTAAAGGCCAGGTACTAATTAAGAAGAGCAAGAAAAAAAAACCAGGAAAGAAAAAAAGCTTTAGATTGACAAAATGCTACATTGTGTAATAAATAGTATCTTATTTATTATTTCTGCTAACAATTATGGACTGGAATGAGACCTCTCATAAGGAGTAGGTCATGCCTCCATCTGTCTACTGCTGGGTTATAACTCTTGCATTTACAGCAAGTCATTCTGGACTTGTTAAAAACAGATCATGAAACAGTATGATGGTTAGGACCAAACTTCAAGAGCTGTTTCTCTCCTTGTCATGAGGATAATGGCTGCTCATCAGCCGAAACTAATCCATTTGCATCTTTTCTAGGTCCTCTTTGAAAAGAATACTATTATGTTCCTGGATAAACCTCCACAGACTCAACTAGAGGTTGCAAAAATGGGAGCTAAAATGAACTTTATGAATTAACAGATCAGAGATAAAGAATTTTTTCAACAGACTATCTGAAAAATAAGCACACAAAGAAAGAATGTAATTTAGAAATAAGATATATTTTTAAGTTAAGGGTTTTATTCAAAGTTCTCTGAAATTTGTCAATATAAAGGCATAAAACCATCTTTGACTTAGCCTTTCACTGTCCTCCCTCTTTCCAGAGGGCAGACTAGAATGAGAATGTGGGTGCAGACCCCAGGCTGTTTTGAGGTGTGGAGATTCAGTGATTCTGAAATGCTGCAAAGCTCTTGGAGCAGCTCTTGCAGTCAAGCTCCCAGAAATGGGGCAGTGTAAAATTAGGTTTAGGTTTGTATTTTCTAGGCTGGATTGAAAAAGATAAATGGAAACAAAATAATCACTGAAAATCTGTACTGAAAGGCAAATTAAGTTAAAAGCACTTTTCAGTGTTTCTAGTGATTTACCTAAGAGATATTCCTGTTTAGGAAGGTATAGGGGCAAATTTTGTTCTATCTCAATAAAATGCAAGCAGATTTGCCTCGTCATTAAACATATTTTTGTTTTCTTTGTGTGTTGAGTCATGCTTTAAAAAGGTTACCTTTCTCTTTTGAAAGGGTAGATTTTTTTTTTCTTTTTTCTTCTCTTGGCCCCCAGAAACAAATACAATTATTTTGGTATTTATGCACATTATTAAGACTGCACGTAAGTGTTTGACTCATTCTGGAAAAACTTGATGTACCAACAAATATTTATCAGTTGTTATGCAGATCAAGATCAAATAAATATTTTTCCTTCTATAATAAATTGGTTTTGTTCTTATAAAATGTGTCTTTATTGCATACAGCTGGCCTTCTAGTTGTCCATTTCTGAGGGCAGTTTTGGTAGCCTGTTCAATGAATTTCCGATAGTTTCAGAAGAGAACATGTGGAATTTTTAGAATTTCACAATTATTGGATTGTTTTGTGTTGCTCAGCTAAGTAACTGAAAATACCATATGGTCTGTATTGATTAATGAAACACATGATCCCTTAGCTTCCAATATATCTTAATTTATTTGTCTCAAAATATTGGCAAAACACACAAGTTGTAATTTCCACAGAGTGGCAGTTAGCTTAGACAGAGAAATCTAGGTTCAGAGTAGCTAGCAATACTAGCTCTGCAAGGAATTCTTAGCTGGCTATGGTCCTCATGCCCCGCCAGTCTCCTCATAGGCTTTAAAGGTATAAATAGAGAGACACTGGCATATCTCTCTTCCTGCCCTTCCAAGCTTCCAGAAGGCATGACTCCTACTGTGCTTTGTTGCTATAGAAAGGTCTGGCTCAGGGTTTGACAGCTCAAAAGACGGCATAGGAAAACATGTCTTTGGTGGGGATTAAAAAAGACTATCAGTCTCTCTCTTTCTGAAAGAGATCAGAAACCTAATGGCACTGATGAACAGAACCTCAGTATAACGAGTGACTTTGGCTATAGGTCCTAAAGAAACTCTGAACAGTAGATGTTTTGAGAAAAGACACGTCCTCTCTTCATTGTTGGTACTGGCAATCTCCTCCTTCCTGCCCTGTTACTAAGTATGGGATAAAATGCCACATTTCTGAAGTGTTAGTAATGCCATGAGATGATAAAAATTTGAACCTATCAGACTAGAAATTCAGAGGAAAACCACTTCTATTTAGACTCCTATTTGAAATTCTGAATTTTCTTCAGTGCAATTTTTCTGTCATATAAGTCTCCATCATCTTTCCATGCTGTATTACAGGGCTTGATTTGATGTCTAGCCAGTAAGGCCTTTAACAAAGAGGAAGATGTTTACAGGAAAGAAAACCTTTTTTCTGCAGTGTGTAAAGATCCTTTTGAACACTTTCTCGTTACCACTTCCTTTGCACTATTTTTAGACTTTCTCTGGCTTGTCTTTGCAATTTTTCATCGTCCTCCTGGCAAGGCTTCTATTCTTCAACTTCAGGGGACAAGTAATTACTCGTAAAACCACTAATTTTTTTTTTGGTATAAGAAAGAAAAATAGTCATGTATTAAATCCAATGAACTTTTTGTTATATGAAGCTCTGATGGTTTAGAATGCCCACTTTTTGGTACTCTGTTTAGCATATCTCAAAGCTGTAGGTTTTTAGTCTAATTGCTCTCATTTCTTTATGAGAAGTCTCCTCCCTGATGTGGAGTTTGGAAGGGATCTTGTATTCAGGTAGATTTCTGAGATCATAGAAGCCATTGACAAGCTATAACGTGTTTAAATAAACCCTTTAATACAGTGTGAAGGGAAATGGATATTGTGAAGGGAAAAGCTATCCTGCTTTCTTGATTCTACCGACCATCAGAGTATATCCTTCTCTCTTAAGGGATGTAGTGTAAAAGTACAAAAGAGACAGTTTGGCTGCATCTGGAGAATAAAGAGGGGGCTCAGCCACAGTGTTAGCACTTTGCTGTTTTCAGATCTTGGTGGACAGGACGAGAAAAGCAAATTTTAAGGAAGAATTTTAAAGAGGACAGTGAGGCAACTTTGTAGTTACAGGGAGCTGCTCCCAAGTGCAAACACTGATGTAGTAAAAAAATTAAAACATTTGTTTGAAAATTTAGCAATAGATTATCACAGTTTGAAATAGGGCCATTGAAATGCACCCATCTCCTGCATTTTCTTTGTCCTCTAAAATACTGGGTGGGAGCTGCCAGGAAGATTGGGATAGACAGTGTCTGGTCTTGCAAGTGCAAATGTGTAGCTATAGCTGATATTATAGAAAACGATGTGCAGGTGATGTAGTCTATAAAGATTACAGGAAGGAAGTAGTAGGAACTGTTGTCTCTGCTGTCTCCCATTTACTTATTTCTACTTCTATATTTTCTTTTTTTTTTTTCTATGTGTCTGAAATTACTAAAGGTGATTCCAGGAAATAGGGCAGAACTGAGTTTTTTTTCTGAAAAGTGAGGCATGTACTATAATTGCATTAGTGTTTTTGGTAAGTACAGGTGTCAAAGACTTTGTGCTTCCTCATTTTGGCAGCATGTTTAGGACATATGTTATCCTGTAGATGTCATTTTCCCTCTCAGGGTTTTCTTTTTCTTGTGTGAAAGTGGTAGAGTGGCTGTTGTTCCCTGAAGCTTCTTTTCTGGCTTCAGGATTAGAGCTAGTTCATATCAGCACATAGATACTATGCTGGCAGCATTTTCCTATCCACATCATCATGGACAATATAAAAAAATCTGTAGTTGATAAAAGCCACTTTTTAATCTTACTTGCTGCTTGATCATTCAGTATGGATATCCCTGAACAGAATAATACAAATAGAGAATAACAGAGAAAACAGAAAATATCACCACTTGGGAAACTGAAAAAGGGGGAAAAGTAACTTTTATAACATGTTTACAGTATAATCAGTGAAGAAGTTCAGCTTAACCAGGCTGTCTCTTTTGACTAAATGAGAGTTCTTCTGGGAGTATATAGGAGCCCAAACAAAGTTTCTTACAATAATAATATGATAGAATAATAGATATGATATAATATGATAAAAACAATTGCAGTTTGGTGACCCCAGTAAGTGACTTCTTTGTGTTGCCAACATTAAAACTGCCGATTGGAAACTTGCCATCTTACTACTGTGCTTGGGAATTATTTTTTTTCTATTTAATTTTGTTTGATAAATATATATTCAGTTATTGCCATAATAAAATTCTGTAGAAGTCCCAGTTGTAGGATCTGCTTAATGCATTCTGTCCTGTGCCACCTGCTCCGTTTGCCTGATGGATGCCATACTTCCATTCAAGAGTTTTCCCTTGTAACTACAAATGTGTGAACAGAGAAGCTTTTCCAAGTGCTCTTATTTACAGTCCTGGAAAATGGACTGAGATCAACACACAAGGTCATGAAGTTCCTAGGGAAAACAGTAGCACTTATTTCCAGAGACATCACAGTGGCATAGCTGATTACTCACTCACAAGCTGCATGTGACATTGTCATTTAAAATGCATTCTCTGGTCTATCCAGAGCTGGTTAGCAATTCCAGGTATGTGCCTTTCATGGAGCTGAGTTGTTCATACACTCTGTAGAGCATTGATTTCAATTGGCTTGAAACAACACAGCATTTGGTAGTCGGTTTCTATTTCATAAAAAGATACACATGCTTAAAAGAGTTGACTAATTGTGTTGTTGAATTGAATGAGAGGAGTAAATAAATGTTCTTCCAGCATGGACTATCTCACTAAAGGAAATACAGCAGAAAACTAAGGGTCTGGATTTTGTGGCTTTAGAAGAATAAGTCTTACCCACAAAAATAATCATACTGACTGCAATAAGAGCAGCAACACATGTGGCTGGATTATTCTTAAAGGAGTAAAAAAATCAGACCCAAAGTGTATACCTGCTAAGGAGGCATTGTCTAAAGACACAACAAGGGAAAAAGACCCCAACTTCCTAGGAAAAAAGAAAAAAGTTATTTTATTTCTAATTTAAGACAAATCAGTCAGCAGTCTTGGACCTGAGAGATGGGGTTCTTGCAGGATTCAGCCGGTTTAGAGAAGCTATTTGATAATTGGCCATGGGTTTGTATCCACGTGGTAGATGCCACTTTAAAATGTACAGTGTATCATACACAGAATATATCAAGCTCCTAGTGCAAATAAGTGATAAACAAGTCTACAAAACTCCTAATATGGGGAAGAATGTGAGGGGTGTATTATAACACCAAACACAGTTTGAACAGAGCTATATTAAGTCAAATTGTGCTGTAATAAGGAACCAGTGACTTCCCTGAAATGGTCTTGTAGATGTGTTAGAGTATGGCTGGGTTAGGACTTGGCTGTTGCTTCTCCAGAAAGGCTGTTTTTGCCAATGGCAGATGTGGATGTTTCTGTATTGCATCTTGGGTTGCTGTGGCAGTGATGTGAGTGTGGTGGGTGTGAGGAGAGAGGCCTATCACTCAGTAGTGGTCTCCTCTCCTGCTCTTACTTCTGCAGGTACAAAATAAAGCAGCTTGTTCTGTTGGAGACTGTCTGCTTTGCCTGCAGCTGGAGACTATGCTGCTTGCTGCTGCTACAGGTGTGTGAAAAAGATGATTGGTGCACACAGTATTTTGCACAGCTTGTTCTCTAACCAGTACAGCATAAACCCCTTCCACTGGAGAAAGGTACAGCCCTGGCTCTGCAGCAGGCTTGTTTGTCTCTCTGGATCTCATTCAGGCAGATGCTTGTTTGCTAGATGGATAAACTGTCCATCTGTGAAACTGGACGTGAAGGATATTGTGAACTAAACAACCTGCCACCACTCTCTCTTATACTGGTATTTCAATGACTTATGCTTCCTCTGCTTGTCTTGTGTTCAGCGGTCCTTTCGTCTATGCTATGTGCATTCCTGTTGCTTAGTATCATTTGTTTTTATTTTGGTCTTTCTAGGAGAGGCTATATAGAGATTGGGCCCAATCTGGCTCCCTCTAAAGTCTGAAAAAATATTGGCCTTGAACCAGCAAAGCACTTACAGTCCGATAATGTTCCTATAAAATTCAATGGCAAGACTCCCACTTGCTTCAGTGGTGTAGCCCAAAGTGCTGGGATTAATCAGTTGCTTGAAGTTATGTGTGTGCCTGAGTGTTCTGCTGTTTAGAGTCCTAACCAATAAAAGCGGGTCTGAAAACAGGGTTTTCCATGGTTATTTAATGGGTTTCAAATCAGAAAGAAATGGATTGTGGGATATTTGAGGAACTGCATAAAAATGGAAACTGGAAATTCTTTCCTTAACCGGAAATTCAAAGTGATATTGAGGTCTTTGAAGAAAATTCACTGGCAAGGCTCCAAGCACAACCAAAGATTCCCATCTGCTTTACCTGACAGTATTCAGCTCCTTTGTCTCCAGTGGCATCAGTCTGTAAAAAAAAGTAACTTTTTTGACTGTTTCCTGTTATTTTAGCATCCTCCCCCTTCCCTTTAGTTCACAGAGCAGATACTTGTTGGGTGTGTTTACAAGTCTCAGCCCATCCTTGAGCTCTACTGCAGTTCCCAAGGAAGGCCATGAAGACTTTTGAAGGGCTGTTATATTGTTGAAAGTTTTGGTGCACAAGCCACTGCACCCTGTGGGAAGTGGAAACATGGTTGCTTTGGCCCGACCCACATCAGTATCACTCAGACAAAAGTGTGGCATATGACACTCAAAAATTGATTGTTTCGTACTGCCCTTTTTTAAACCCGGGTTCATTACATTTCACAGCGAGGATTGTTGTGTATGCTGATGTCCATGAAGTTTTGCCAATAAATTCATCTGAGACATGGTTTTGCCCACAATATATAAGGTTTCTTGATAACCTGATTTCTAGGTAATCTAGTTTCCAGGGATTTTACACCATAGGCTGACCACACTTACTCTATTAAATTCTAATTTTGTGTAAACTAGTGCACAAAATACATGTATACATAACTGTTTACTTCTTATATTCATTTACTATAGAAAATTGAAATTTTGGGGAGTGTTATAATTATTGCCTACAGCTGTGGTACCTTCAAGTCCATATCTGATGAATGACTGTAGATGCCACTTGAAGAGAGGTCCTTTAGTCCTGTGCTGTTGAAAACTATGCCCTTAAAATCTGAGGCTACCAAAAAGTAGTAATTTAAAGAAAGTTCAGGATTTTCTGCTAATCATCAGATTTCTTTCAGCAACTGTTCTGCTTTGCATTCTGCCCACAGAAAATGTGTATTTATAAGGCAGGAGTGAAAAAGATTAGTATAAACAAATATGTCTAATCTCTAATAATAGTACTACCAAAAATAAAAATCTACCAATAAAAGTACAGGTTTGCACGTTTGATGCCATCATTCACTTGCATAACACCATCACTACAAATCTGCATATACTTTGCTATTTCAATGGAAATGCTGAACTGCAGCCCTTGGAAGTGTAGCTTCACATGAGCTGGGAAGAAATATACCCCACAGAACTGGCAGGTAGCTGCCAAACAGGAACTCAGGGATTTGGGTCCTAGCTGTATTTCTGTTTTGTTGCCTGACCTTGGAGGTGTGCTGAGAGGAGGAGCAGTGGGTTTTATTGCATGAGCTCTTCTGCATTTTCTTCCTTTGTGTCTCCTTTTCTTCTAGGGAATAACAGAATTCAGAAAAAAACATGGGACTTCCACCTCACAGGGGCTGCATTCTCAAAGGCAAAGGAAGCCCTGTACATAAATTACATGTACTAATATACTGTTCATCCCACACTCCCCATGATGTCCATAATCACCCAGCAGGGCTCAGTGTGTGTTTCAAGTGAACATGAGCCATCCTAGTCTAAATCAATGTGTCCAGTCTTTGCACTATCTCGGTATTGACACTCAACCCATCGTGCTGCATGACAGTGAACAGCTGACAGAATAAATCAGGGGTCCTGGCCATGATAAGAACTCACTTGACCTTACTTGACTTGACCTATAATTTCTTGTTGGTGCTGGAGAAGAGAAGGTTTTCTCTAGTAAAGTAATCATATCCCCTCTAGTTTTTCTTCGTCCTGTTCAGAGCACACTATCGTGTGTGTATAAAGTGAGGGAATTTGTGGGGAAGGAAATACCTTTTCCTTCTAGAAGATTATTCTAGGAAACCACAGTATAAATCTTTATTCAGTAGAAAGTATTTGTTCCTTAAAAATGTTAATAGAAACAAATCTTGTGTAAACTGAATTGGAGGGAGGGTGAGAAAGGTCCAGTGCTTACTTCCCAAGCCTGATCATTATTTTGCACTAAAGAGACTGGAGAAGTGTAAAGTATCATTAATAACTATATTTCTAAAAATTATCACAGAGTGTTAACTTTGCATGTTAATGTGAAAATAATAACAATAATGTACTGTGAAAGGACTTGAAAACCTCTCAAAATTACATACTCTGGCTCTTCTGCATAGTGGAAATCTGACTCAACCAACTATGTGCATGGGGGGAAACACTCACACACTAATCACACATAACGTCTTTACTCATATAAACTTTCCTGTGCTAGAATGTAAGTTATTGGGAGACTTGGTGAGCTAAACCAACAGGCATCTATTTCTGCACTTTCCACAGGCAGATATCAGACAGATGAAAGGGATGCTAATGAATGCATAGATAGTATTCTCATAGATGAAAAAAATAGCGTAAGTACATTGCAAGTTGATTTGTGTTTTCCCATACAGATTTTCTCTAACTGAATTATTACAGTTACAATAGTGACAACAATATATATTAAGGGTGGCGTGGTATCTTTAATATTCTAGGCCCTGGGCAACCCAAAATATTTAAGAGATATAAAGTGAATTTTATTTTAGCTACTGCAGTTCTTCCAGGTCCATTCAGACTGAGACGTTATGAATTTAATTTCTTGTGCTGTTTTCATTGCCCTCTCAAAATAGCTTTTCTTTTAATTGAACCTCTTGTGAATGCTGAAAGAATTTAGTAATAATACAATCAGAAATATAATTTTTCCCACCCTGATTCATGGTGAATTATTAAATAACCCATTCCATTAATCCTTCTATTGAAATTTCTTACTGAGCTTCATTGCCTGCCAGACTTAGCTGCCAAATGTTTGAAATTATGGTACTCAGATATCTTATATATGAAATTCTAGCATTTTTTTTTTATAAGCTTCATATTCGTATTCGTATTCACAATCATGCAAAAGGTTTTTCCTTTGTGTTATGGATGTATTTATTTCTACCTATTTCCTACTTAGTAATCTTGCCAACACATGTGATAGTTTGACATACAATATTAAAGTCTGAGTTACACAAGTGTCTACGTTTTCTGAAATTAAGATGCAGACACAAGATCTCTCCTCATTTATCTGAAGTGAATTGTAACTGCACAAGAGTGATTTTAATAAACTAGCCATGCTGTCCCAAGAAATTCAACTTACTTTTGAAGAATCACTTGTTTAGTTTCTTCGAGGATGAGAGAAGCATTGAAGCTTTGGTAATAACAGTCATTTGCACAGAAACATCACCTGTTACCTTGTCTAAAACCTCTGGAGATAAAGGTAATACTCATTAAATAGATCACTTCACAGTGAAAAGTGAGGTAAAAGAAAGTGAAGTAAAAAAAACAGTAAAAGTTTACAGTTTCAGTCATCTGATTTTCTTTCAGACACTTATTAGTTCAATGCCTTTGCTTTTTGTGATTTTTTTAAAAAATTTTAGTTTATTTTTGGCTTAAGGAATTCAGATTTTATCCTAGGATATTGGGTTGGTACTGCAGTAAAGAGAATGATAGACTCTAAGTCAATTTTTTACTGGCAAGCCTCCATGAGCTTCAGTGAAACTATGCTTGTTTACACGTGTTGAAAATTTGGCTCAGTGCCTGGATACGTGATAAAACTTATCTACCTGCTCCTACTTTTTCAGATAGAGACATCCTGTGCATATCTTGGCTTTCTTTTTTCATTCCATTTCAGTCAAAGGGGACCTTCAGATAAGGATAGCCTAGCAGACAGGAGTGGTGGAAAGTATTGAACTGAGAGGACCTTAGCAGGAAGCAGTTTAGAAAGGAGGACTTTGAAATTTTTTCATAATGGCAGAATTGAACAATGACAAAAGTGGCTCTCCTATCCAGAATAGATGCTGAGGTATTTAGCTGTAATGATTTCATTTGCTCCACTGTCGTAAGCTTGTTTTGGAAAGACGTATTTTTACTTTTATGCCATTTCATGGAAACATACAAACCCCTTTTCTCTCCTGGAAAGATCATCTCTTTCTCCAGCTGTAGTGCCACATGTTGGTGGCAGGGAACACTCTTTGGATGACTGGTCTGCCTAAAAGTTTACTCTGTCCAGGCCCCAGCCCCAGTCTAGCAGGTCGGTTTTTTTCAATGTTTTGCAGTTTTCAGAAATTTGCTGGCATTTTCCATTTGGTCTTGGTATTACAAATTGAACATCTTTCTTCATATTTTGTTTTCCATTTTTTTAAATAATTTTTTTTTTAGTAGCCAGTGTTTGCAGTCCCTCTCTCTGGGAAGTAAGACTCCTAACTTGCAAGTGGTGTGGAAGGTGGGAGGTCTGTGCCTTGTGCTTTCCTGTTACATGTCAGGGAGCATATTTTCTAAATTCCATTTCAATATAATTTATTTTGGAATTATGTGTTTGAGGTTTCTGTGGAGCTTCTTGAATTACTCGTTTATAGCAATGCTACAGGGTGTAAATCATAACTAATTTTCCAGACTTTTTTCCAGTGAAGCAACACTTACACATTTAAAGTAGTATTTTCACATGCAAAAAAGACCTCTGAGTAATCCAGTTTCATGACTTAAAAGTTAACTTTTAGTTCGGATGATTCAGGTCTAAGGGGAGTTCTTATTTTCTGCCATGTAATCTGAATCTTAGTATTTTCCTTTTGAGCCTAAATATAATTATCTGTTATGTTATAAGAACTTTAACTGATTTTACAGTAGGGAATTCGGGTGCAGGTGCTCAAAGCAAAGGGAAAACCCAGAAGTATGATGTCACCATACATACATGTTAGACTTACATTTCAGAGCAGCATTTTATGACTAATGTCTATGGACATCAATTCTAATAGACATGAAATTCACAATTTGTGAAAAGATCACCATAACCTTTTATTATTTATTCCAGATTCAGAGACAATATTGACCAAATTTAATTTCACTGATAGAAGAAATATTTTTTCACAAGAAGTTATACATTTTAAGGACATATGTTTAACATCACATATCTCTGCTAAATGCATGTTTCTTTTTAATTCACATCTTATGGCAGTTTTAACTTAACCCTGTTTCATGTCACCAAAAATTATGTAAAAACAATGACAGTTATTGTACAGGTGTGTGTGTGTGTTAGAGTCAAAGAGAAAACAGTAAAATTAGCAGGAGACAATTCAAAAAGACCACTGTGTGTTTGCATGGATTGTTCCAAATCATAAATAAATATTATCCTTTTATGCAGCAGGACAAAATTCTCAGTGAAAGTGCATTTGGTTTCAAGAGGGTGAAACGTGGGGTACAGGTAGAAAGATCTTTGCAAGGATGGTGATGTTGATGGATCTTGATGTTCTCAAGAATAAATGCAAGCTCATTGTGGTCGAGGATGATAGCAGGGGATGGGTGGCCATGGGAAGTCAGTTCTGAAGTGAAGTACTGAAACTCCATCCATTTTCATTGTACACATCCAAAATGCTAAGACCTGCTGCTAGTGTCATCATCAAGGTTAGGATTTCCAGGGGATGCTATGGAAATCCGATTCACATCATCCAAGATATTTGCAATGAAGCAGCTGTTCTCTGATGCAGGAGATGGCCCACCAGCTGGTGGAGGAGCCAATGCATCCATGTGCCTCCTCCTGGGCGGGTGCTACTAACATCAGGACATGACGTATTCATGAATGCTGACACTGCTTGGGCATCCTGGCTGGGTTTTAGAAAGAAAACAGAAGATGAGAGCTGCCTGCCAGAGGGAGGGAGCAGGGTCAGGATCTATTTGGAGCTCTGACATCGGTGGATGCCGCAGCTTTGGAGAGGGGACAAGAATTCAGGCCACGCTCCTGCAATTAGCATTTCCAGCTCCAAGTGGCTCCTGCTCTACATGTGCTTTCTTGGATGGCCCTTCTGAGAGGTCTAACTCTGCATGTGCTCAGTGAGCGGAGGCTTAGCACCCAGCTTCAGGTTTTGAATTTCACAGAAGAAGCCAGACGCTTAGAGGCCAGGTATTTGGTTCCTAATCTGCCTGATCTTGTTGAATCTACCTGCAATAATTTGACTTTAAGGATCACAGCTCCAGTTAGATGGCATAGGAAATGGAAAACCACACAACCCCCTTGCATGCATTTTTGAATAGTTACATATATAGGTCCTCACAATTCTTTGTGCAGGCATGCATGAGGATTCCTGTGATAAGCTGTCAGTAAGCTGTATTCACCAAGCAAGAGGTTCTGCTTCAGAATGCCACAGGCAAATTTAATGGTGTGCTGAAACCTCCTTTTCCCCGCTGGAAATGTCTTCTTCATTTGCCCCTAGTTCTGAATTGACTAAGAACTGTGTTGCGAAGTGGAGCAGTAAATGCTTCTTAAATTAGTTCCTTTTTAAAACTTCATTAATCAGTTTTGCATTGTGATTATCTGCTGCTTTATATTCTGAAAAAGAAATTAATGAGACTTTTCCCAAGAGCCGAGGATTGGGCTGTCAGAATTTGACTTTAATAGGGGGGAAAGAACAGCAAAGACTTCACATCATCACGTGGCTTTCTGCTCATCCACCCACACCTAGAGGCAACTGTAGAAATGAGAGTCAGTCAAATTGCTCCTCATTTCTACAGCTGGCAGAACACTGTTTTCTTGCCTGTCACTGGGGTTGCTAATTTTGGATTTTCTTTAAGCCCCCTCCCAAAGTGAAGGGACAGTGTGGCCTGAGGCCTTTTCCTCAGGCCTAAAGATTGACAGTCAACAGAAATAAAATTCCTGCTCCATTGCTGGGAGAAAAAGAGAGGGATTTTGCTGCAGGAAACCCATGTGTGCACGTAGAATGGTGACAGGTTCCCACTGCCATCAGAAAGGCAAGCAGCTATGTGGTGGCTTTCTAATATATTTTGAGGTGTTAGAAAAGCATCACACTGATGTGCTTCCATGCAGGAACCGTCCCAGTCCTTCACTGGGAGATGACACTTGGTGTGGGGACAGTGTCTGAATGCTCTCTGGGGTGTGCAGTTACCCTGGTTTGATCACCTGGGGCTGCTTAGGGACTGCTTGCCCAGGGGCTGCGGCAAATCCTGGTGGGGTTTGGCAGTGAGCACATTGTTGGGCTTGGGATCATGGTGTTGCCTGGTGACTGCCAAAATGGTGGTGGGACCTGGTCCATGTGTCTGCCCATCCTGTGGCTGTGGGTGTGGCTGGGCTGACAGAGGCAGCAAACATGAGCCACAGTGACAGGCATGCAACTTGCACTGGAGTGCTGCCAGCTGGACACGGAAGGCACACACAGGTAAGCAGTGCTGTGGGACTCTACTCTCACCATCCCCACACTAAGCTGTGTGAACCACCCCACTGACACCAAGCACTTGGCTGTGATGTGTGGTACTGGCACATGTCTGCATACAGGGGTCTGTGCAAGGCACAGTTAATTCCCTCTGAGATTAGTCATGGGCTGATAAGGGCTGCAGCATATCAAAAGAAGTAGTGTTATTGTTGTGGGTTGGAAAATAAAACTGTTCCCCCCCACTCCATTCCCCGCCGGGGCTGTCCCGCGGTCCCGGGGCTGGGCTGGCGCCGGGGTTGTCGTGCCCGTGAAGACCGCGTCGGGAACGGAGCCGCCGGCGGGGCGGCGCGGGGGCTGCCCCGCGCTCGCACAGCACACGCCAGGAGCTGCCGGGGCTGTGGGTGACGGCGCCAGGTGGGCCAGCAGCGGCGGCACAGCAGCAGCAGCAGCGCGGAGCGAGGCGGGCCGTACCCGCAGCTGGGGCATGCGGCGGGGAGCCCCGAGGAGCTGCCGGGGCTGC
>VYZS01052384.1:0-21982 GCA_013400695.1 Neodrepanis coruscans | reverse complement strand
ACACACAGCAAGTGTCAAGGAAAGGAAAAAATACATCTTGCATAGACTTATGCCATGTTCATAATCATTATCTTAATTTTTAAGCAATTCAAAAGCAAAAAAACTGCTGAATATTTCTTGGGATGCACCCTATAATCTTGCAACATATTTAGAATAGGAAATCAAAGCGAAGCTAAGCTACCAATTGTGTCAGCAAAAACAGCCTTTCATGGCAAAATGACAATTTTCTGTCTTTGAAATGAGGCGAGAACGACAAGTGGTTTGCTCTTTTATTGTGCAAACCAGCAAAAACACATTCCTCCCTGCAAGACTTTTTCCAAATTAAATATGTATTTTTTTTACTGTACGCCTCTTTGAGATCAGTCATTTGGTAGCAAAAGATTAAAACAACCAGCATTTAACTAGACAAAGGCAAATAATCAGCCATCAACATTTTGAACAGCTACAGGTTTATCCAAATAAACTCAGTGGGTTTATTTTTACCTTCTCCTAAATGCTCTCCCCACGTGCAATGTTGACTCCACTGTGTAAAATAGCATAAGTCCATTTGACCTCAGCCCAGCTCAACTATCCCTCACCATAAGACAGGTGTAAGGTCTTTTTGAACACTGCAAACTAAAAGGCATCATCATGGCACAAACAATTTAAAAGGAGCCCTGCCTAGCATAGCCTGCTAAGTCCCCAGTTCTCATCTCTGCCCCCAGCTTCTCTGGCACTAGGAACATGTCTATGCATGCCTTTAGGCTTTCATGATAAAGCAGGGAATTTAGTTTTCTTCTTTGTTCCCAAAATAATCCAAGTTATTCTGTATGAACGGAGACCTTCAACCCTCCAGGCATAGGACTGTTAACAGGAGCTGCAGGAAGATCATTATTAGGACAAGTTCCCCTTAGCTTTCTCTACAGCTGGATACTGAAATTATTCTCACTTTGGGCTCACAAGGTTTCCTCACACATGTGTACACTGGCTGAATCACAGGGCTCTGAACAAAGTGCATTATGAGCAAGATCTGGTACCAGCTTTGCATCTGGCTGCTGTGTTTAGGCACTAGAGGCCTTAAAGCACAGGACACCCTGTTATTCACCCTGTGCAGCCTGTTAGGCTCCTGTAAGACCTGAGTAACACCACTTCTACACAAGTTACTAGTCAGTGACAACAGACAGCAAATTGACAACACCAAGGCTGTCTAAAGGTATAAATAAAAACAAAACTACCTTAAACTGGCAGCTCAGCACGAGAGATCATAAAAACTGGGGCAAACTGAGACCCTGTGCCCAAGGAACAAGGAAAAGACAAGGCAAAATCAGCATTCAGATCTTGCTGGTCTGACATGGCCCATGCCAGGAGCTCTGAGGGGCCAATTAAAACAGTGGCAGAGGGAGAGGCAGTGACTGTGGCAATCCCTCTGCCGGCCAGAGAGGTGTAATGAAAGGTGGCAGTGATGGATTGCCCACCTGCTCGTGCCTTGGAATAAGATGCAAATCATCAACAAAGCAGCGGTGGTGGAGGGTTTCCCCCCATGCACCTCACACCAGGTAGATAGAAAGCAAAGCAAAGCAAAGCACTCGGCTCTTCCCTTCCGCATCCAACCCAGAGTTGTAAGGCACACCAAAAGTACCACACTTTGGGAAATTGTGACCTCCTGAGCTTTATAGAGAATTGGTGGGTTTGCTGCCATGTCTGCCCCATACTGGCAATGCCTCCACATCCAGTGGGCAGTGCCTGCCTGCACATAATCTTGGCACTCGGCTCTGCGTAAGTTCCCTTAGTTCAGGGACAGGGAGGCCACGCACTAATAAAAGGAGGTATTTGTTAGATCGGCCCTTACTTGTCTCCTCTGACACCACTTAATGAGCCACAATTGAGACTGTGAAGGATTATATAAGTCCTGAGCACATACTATGCTTGGACTGCTGGAAACTATGAGGAAGAGCAATATCACTTCATTGCTTGGGATGGGCTCTGCTCCCCACGGTTTTCCTCAGCTTCCCAACTGGGTAGGCACACAAGTTTTGTCTGTTCTGGCAGCTGCACTTCCAAGATTCAAACATCAGAAATACCAGAGTGGCAGATGACAGAAGAAAAAGCAAAGTGGTTTCAGGCTGTTTTGTCAATAATTAAATCCTGAGTTTATTTTAATGATTTGCTGAAAACTGTAACACTGGGGAGAGAGAGAGTCACATCAAGGAAAGAAATACCACTCCAAATTCACATAATTGAGCTTTAGTGTCATTCTGCATTCATTGGAGGGGAAAAAGAAAACCAACAACCAAAGACCAAACAAACCCCAGTTGAGCAAAACCAGAACAAGTACTGGTTTCTACTAAGAACAAGTCCTAGTGAAACTAGAAATTAAATTTAAACTCCCCCCAATGTCTAGGGTATCAGTACTATAAGACACCTCCCTCCCCCAGAAAAAAAAACAAAAACAAAAACCACAACAACCCAAACAGAAAACAACCTTCAAAACTCCAATTGATTGATATCAAAGGAGGAAAACCCACCAAAATCTCAGTTCAAACTGAAATCTCATTCAGCCAAAGACCCTCCTAGAAGTGTACAAACCCCTCATCTCTCTCAAGCTGGCCCCTGCCAGCAGCAGAGGACACCACTGACCCTGGGTGGGTGACACTGGCTGGGCTGCACCAGAAGGAACAATGATTCCATAACCTTTTTATGCCACCCAAGCAAACACTCAATTTTCTAGTTGCACTTGTAAAAGACCCTGAGGTTCAAGAGCAGCTCAGGGTGAGTATGCAGATAATCCAAGGACATGATTGCAACTGCAAGATAAGCCAAATCAGAGGCCAGAGAGCACAGTATTCTCCAGAAGTCTCTGGCTCAGTCACAGTCTGGTTTTTCTCCCCAGAAAATCCTGTTACCCATTGCCCTTCAATTAGTTCCTTTCCCATACTCCAGAAATCCCTGAGCCCTGTTTCCTCTCCTTGGCCTCCAAGTTTGCACTGCCTATTCAACTAGTTCTTTCCACACATCCANCAACTGGGTGGGCACACAAGTTTTGTCTGTTCTGGCAGCTGCACTTCCAAGATTCAAACATCAGAAATACCAGAGTGGCAGATGACAGAAGAAAAAGCAAAGTGGTTTCAGGCTGTTTTGTCAATAATTNACATATGAAAACACAAAATATACAGCAAAAGGCAACTTCTGCTGTATCAGAGTATTGAAAAAAATTAAACTTCCTCTGCTATTTTTGAGCCACCTTACCCAACTATGAATTTTCTGAGAGCCCCTGTTCTAGCTGAATATCCTGCATTTAAAGAGGGAGATTTGCTTCTGATTGGATTATAACATCAGTGAAAATTCATGCGTATTAATGATAAAATCCATTATCGGGGTAGTGATAAATGTGTAGTCATGGGGCATATTAGTAACAAACTTTTAAATGAAGATTATTTCTCCAAATGAAAAGGCAGAAATAATCCTCTCTAAACCTGTTTCATTTTTAATACTTGCTGCCAACAGCCAGATCTGCTTGCTTCTGTTCCTGATATACTATAAAACCTCACAGCTTGTAATATCTCCTCTGGGTATGTGTCACACCACTTCCTCAACAAAAAGAAAAAAAAAAAAGTAAAACTGACAATTGGAAAATCACATATGAAAAACCGGTGATCAGAGAAGGTCCCTGACATTGGGGAAAGGGCTGATGTTCCCCTCACCCTTAGGGAAGGGAGGACATGGGGAGCACTGGGTGAGTCCTTTGGCAACCATTCTCTTTGCATCTACCTTCGGTGAAGGACAAGGAAGAAACTGCAGAAGTATCAGGGTCATCATCTGCAACACATGTGCCAACTCTGAGCATGTCTTCTGAAAATCTGCAGGGGACATGACACCAGAGGAGGTGACAATGTAAGAAACAGCTGGAAGCCCACGCTACAGGGATCCTGATAAACCTGAGGATGGAGCCTATCAGAAACCTAGTGAGGTGTCCTAAGGTCCACAGAAAGATCAGAGGGCTACCAGGGTCATTTAGCTGTCTATGGGGCAGGAGATAACAAGCTGCCCACATCCATCTTCCCAACAGGAAGAAGGACCTCATCCCTTCATGCAATGATGCTCCTTGAACCAGCCTAAGTAGCCCACTCTGGTACCGGGGCTTCCCCCTGGAGCAGGAACCCCCAAGCTGGGTAATCTCCAAAGGGCCACTTGTGGTGGCATTTCTGTCATTCCACAGCCCTAAAATAGGTAAAGGCTTTAAACATCATCTCTGCTAACTACTTATCTTATTTATTCTAGGACTTAAGCTCTCTATCACAGCCAGGCAACAGAAGTAATAAATTTGCCTTCTGTCAGGCAGTATCGAAGATATGAATAAAGCATTACAAGGCAATTTCAGTAATGCAGATCTTTGAACTGTGCTCTGCTTTCCCATCGCTACACCCCTAACCACAGCAGCAGAAAGAAAAATCCCTATTCAGCACACTGGGATCTTCTTTTGATGTTGACTAGAGATGGAAGAGATCATGCTCAGACCCTACGGATTACTGGTCAGCATATAAAAAACTCCTTGTGAAAGATAAATCCTTCCTGAAAGCTCACGCACAGCGGTGAAGGATGAATAGTAGTGAGATTTACAGCAACAAGCCACCGTGTCCTTTGACAATGCCCTCTCTGAGCAAAAACAAGTGAGATCCAGTGGCTCCCTGCCAGCCCACTCCAGCCAAAGGCCATGCCACACCAGTCATGTTATTATACTGATGAAGAGCTTATATAAAAATTGGCAAAACTGTCCATATCACTTATTTCCATCTTGGCCTAAAAAAAATTTCCTCCTGCTAGCTTTTGCTCCCTTTCTTCCTGGAGTTTCCTTTTCTTCCCCATCTCCTTTTTCTTTTAGCCAGCATTTCCAGAAGTGGTTAATGACCCACAGCCTTAAGGATCATACACATTAACAAGGCTGAAGATTTAGTTCATGGTGTGCTCCATTCAGTTCCAAGGTGGGATCCCAAAGATGGGAGTTACCCCAAATCAAATGCCGCTTCTGAGCACACAAATCTCTTTCCTCTCCTTTTTTAGAGCCTCACCTGCAATAAAGTTCATCCAAAGCATCTACTCAATATAACAGAACTGCTCACAGATGCAGCAGCCTCAGATATTTGTTTATTACTTAGACCAGGTTTCTTTAAGGTCTCAGTCTTGCAAACGCTCAAAGCACGTGAGCAATGCCCTTGACTTTTGTGAGCTGCTCACATGTTTTAAGATGTACAAATGCCTGGCAGGAGCCAGACGTGCACAGGCATAGAGCAAGCTTTAAAAGGGGAGAAAACTGTCCAGTTAATAAATTACTTGTTAACTGATCCTCTAGTTTCAAACAGAACAAACTGAGTGAAAACAACACAGAAAAAAAACATGCATCTGGAGTCCAGCCCCCTAAGACCCCCAGCATCTTTCCTTCCCTTCCCAGTGACTTCCAGAAAGGCTGCACAAGGCACTCAGCCCAATGCATGAGCAGGCACTTCATGCCAAATAGGATCATCCCTTAATTTTTTCAATTACCTCAGCAACCAAAGGCACGTGTCTAGAGCTCTGCCATATTTCTGACAGTAAGTAATGCTTTTTCTGCAGTAAATTCAGTTAGTTATTCTTCACAAAGGAATTGTTTTTAAGGACATCCTGCTACATCTCTACATTTTATTTTTGAGAGGAAAAGAACTCCTGACCTGGAATTGCACTCAGCAAAATATCTGTAGGCATACAAAAGAACATCTTTTTCTAATGTGAAGACATTTTTTTCAGTGAGTAGTTGCATTGCATTTTACATGTGACATTGTTAACACTTTTACTCTAACCACATCAGCTTCCAAAAATCACGGAATGGACTTCCTCAGAATCATTTGTCTTATAAACATATACAAGATATAGATACAAATATATAAAAAAAATGAAAGCCCAAGTTTTCCTTGGCTTGTTTGACACATTTAATGTTTCTATTCTCTACTAATTTTCTTTTTACCAAAGCTGAAATTCTCATAAATCTCATGGTTCCTGGAATTTGGGGTATAGGAATGCAAGACATCAAAACATTGATTTTGAGAGGAAATGAAACTCCAGCTGGAATTAGGGGAATCTGCAGATACTAAGGATTTGAATATTAGACCCAATGCTCTGGTAAGAGAAAGCTGCACCTTACACAATAATTCTATACAGTTAAAAAAAAAAAAAGGAGCTCACACGTAGTACCTTGGAAATAAATTTTAAAAAGCAGACATTCTGCTTCATGGTTGCTTAAAATTATAGTAACTTTTATCAGTCCATCATCCAAACCTTTCCTCACAGAATCAGGAGCTTTCCTGACTGTGAAATGACCACGTCAGCTCTGCTTCTGCACTGGCAGAATCAAAAAATGGTACCTTTTGTAGGAGCCAGACTCCTGAGCACACAGAAAAGCAACCCTACCATCTCGGACAGTCAATATTTCTCCCAATCTCTTGACTTTCATCAGCATCCCTCCTAAAATCCTACATTTACAGGGACAGTTTCACTCATCAATAACAGCTCAATGGGAAACAGTCAGCCCTGGTTTTAATGGCAGTTTTGACAAGCTGAAAGGTTTTCCTGAGTGAAGGGAGTGGTGGGAAAAACGCCCCCACCGGCGCCCATTATCTAAAAATAAAAGCATACACCAGCCATTGGGGAAAAGATGACAAAATGCTATTGAGATTAAAGCCATGAACTCTTTGAGACACTGATTTCCTGCCAGAAACCCATGCAAGAGCACAGTGCAGCATTATTCAGCCCTTTGCTGATCCTCTGAGCACACAGGGCAGCACCCGAGTGCTCCACCGCAGCAAAGCCCCCCAGTACCTTCCAATTTTCATCACTTCAGAGCAAAGAGCCCTCTGTGCCCAACCTCTGCAAAGAGCAAGGACTCAACCCCCAAATTCTCAGCTATTGCTCGTTTCTTACCTGATCAGATGGACTTCAGAGGCAAGACCCCACACTGTCTATCGTTAGTAGCATCATTCTCCTACATCCTCTGCTTCTCAAGGGAGTGGGTTTAATGCAAAGCCTTTCTTACAGTTTCCATTTCTTATCCCTCACCCCTGAGATCTATTTTGATGAAAGAGGAAAAATATACCTATGTCTTTCAAAAAAATTCAAGAACAATTAAAATTCAAGAAAATGGTAATAATTTTCTTCCAAAGCAACCGCCCCAAGTTTTTTGCTTATTTCTAGTCATCTACTTCTTATTTGGACGTATCTCTTTGCACGTGAAAGTAAGTTTTTGAAGAAAGGTAAACAAAAAGAAACAAAAACAGCCATGGCATGTGATAAGCAGCATAAATCCTTCATGCTCTCACAGCAGCACTCCTGCAGCCCAGCACAAATGCTGTCAAAGGAGGGCCCACAGGTCACCCATCACACAAGAACAGGACAAGGCATCTGCAGCACTAATGGGGCAACACAGCAGCACCAAGTGTACCTGAAAAAGAAATCATTGAAGGTTTTTTGTTACAGGACCACATTTTCTTACACTTCCTTTGTCAGAAAGGACAGGGCTTTCTGGCTGTGGTTTTTGTTGTCCACCATGGCACCTCCTTGGCAGGGTAGTAAGGACAGTTAAGTGACTGCCAAATTCTTTGTCCCCATCACCTGAAGGACCAAGAACTTTGCTCTTCTCATTCCTTTAATTAAGCAAAATGCCACTTAAGGATAATAACATCTTACTGGAGTGCACAGTCTCAGTGCATGATTGTTAAGTATGAAACATAATATTCAGCATTAAATAGCCAATCTCCATTTGTGAAAAATCACTGCCAAAAAACCTGAAGTTTTGCTTTTAAAGCACTGCATTCTTGGAAATTATTTGTGCTAATTGTGTCTCAAGCTGGTACAACTTCATAAATAAGGCGATCTCATACAGAGCTAGGAATAAATTTTTTTTTTAATCCCTCATGCAAACAGAGTGAAGAACTAGAAACAACTTTTGAGCAGTAAACTAAGCAAAGATTATCGAAAAACGTTGGAATGGTAAAATTCTCACATTTAAACTGAACACCTTTTGGGGGGAATTATACAAAAGGCCCCAGTAACAAACCCTAAGAGCATGAGAGTTTTGTTTGCTGGAGGGGTCAGGGCTTCTGTAAGACCTAAGTAATAGCAGAGTTGCATAAACTTATCAAAAAGAAGTGAAATAAATTTGAAGCCATAACGACAGTGCTGAACACTTTGTCTATTAATCGTACTTGGTCCACCTATACATTTGAAGTTTGAAACCAGAATTAGAGCCTAAGAACTATACAGCAGCAGCATGCACATCTCCCTTGTTTCTCCTGCAGCACCATTCGCTCTCTTTCATCCTGTGTTACAGTTTTCCTGCTAGAGATAAGGGAGAGCATGCAGCAAGTTTTCTGTGTCATCTTCTGATCACTGGAAGAGCTGAGGCATCTGCCCCTGTGGTCCCAGGGCCACTGGCAAGGCAGGATGTAGCTCTGACTACTTGGGCACAGGACTAGCACTCAGGGGGACCCCAGCATCTCCCTTAACACCGTGGTCATGGGACCTGGTGTGGCCAAAAGACCATCCAGGACAGCTGCTGTGTAGAGAGGAGCACAGATTGCCTTCCCCAACTCAGACAAACACAACCCAGTAGAGACCAGTGCTACACAACCTAATAAGCTTTCCTGCTCTGCTTCAACACCTATTTTCCATTTAGCTACTTCATAAAAATAAAGGAGGTGGCACTGCACACAAAGCCCTTTAGCTGCTTAGCAAGTCCCCAGAGGAGTAGGTATTTTTCCATGCATCTTTAAAGTAATGCTAATTACATTATACACACCAGCAAATATACACAGGGGACAATAGTGTATCTTTTAATTAAGCATTACTATTGCTTCCACTGTCTCTTACCTTCATTTTCAGGAGATGAGAAAGCAAGGTACCCTCACAGCTTGCCAAGCCTGTCCCACTGCTGTGCTGCAGCAGATGAGCCTCTGGGACTGAGCCCCTCCAGGAGCCTGTCCCTACCTGACACTGAGCACCAGCCACTACATCACTATTTCAAAAATGTTAACCTCTCAGATGAAGAAAAAAACACAACATATCTGAAAAATGTGACCCTTGAACAATTGACTGTAAGGGGGACAACCTTTGATCCAGCACCCCTCACCAACACTTGTGGGCCCACACATCTTTACAAAACAGAGTCCACAACTGACATCCCCTCTGCTCTTCACTGGGTTCACTAGTTCTCAACTCAGCTCTTGGTGTCTTTAAATCATATTTACTGATCTGGCATTATGTTGTAAGCAAAACTTAAAAGATGTTCAACAGTTAGTAACTAAATACTGCAAATCCCACAGTGAACATAGGCAGTCATATATAAATTATACAAGATCATGGAAATTAATTTATACATGCACATATGCAAACAAATTTTTCAGTGATTACTCTCAAAATTCCATTATCAAACCAAAGAGTATCTCTTATCCATCACCAGTGCTTTAAATTTAGCAAATCAAATGGCCACAACAGATAAGGATAGGTTATAAAACCAAAATGAGGTAATTTTTATTTTTAAAAAAAATCAAAAATCAGAATACTTTCCCAGTTTCAGTGTCATTTCTAAGCTTTCACAGCATTTATGTTCTATGGCATTTACAGCTGACATACAGGCAAACAAAGCCAATGGAAAGCAGTGTACAACCACTCCCCCACAAAGGCTTCAGGCAGGGAGCCCCTGGGGGCTCCTTCATGTGCCCAGGGCACGTGGGTGCAACCAAGAGTTTCTGTGAGGATACAGCAACAAGGGGGCTTGGAAAGATCAGGTGATACCCAGGTGCAGATATTAACATATTTGGGACATTTTCAATACCCTCAAACATCTTGTCCAGCCTTCCTCATCCCTGAAGCTTTCCTGTGAGTCCAGTGCCACATTTATTAAAACTTGGGAAGTGTCTGGGCCACCTGAAGTGTCTAACAGGTATCAGAATTTTGTTTTAGCCTTTTCAGTCTCTTCACTCAAAACCAAGATCTGCCCAGGGATGCTCCAAATCTCTTCAACTCCCTACAGAAGCTGTGGGGAGGGGGGAAAGGGCTTGTTTTAACAGTGCACTCCTTTTATCGGGTCAAGCCACTCCTTAACTGTATTGCAACCTCTCTCCTTCACATGCTGCAGTAACACACAGGGCTACAAGAAGTCCTTTATGATTTAGCTCTTCCAAACTGAGAAGCTTGAAAAATTGCTCTCCGTGCTATTTATTTGAAACAGTTTTAGTCTGAACTACAGACACAACAGGGTGGTGAGTTCAAGTTAACCATTCTATTTTAAAAGAAAAATGTCTGCAACAACAAAGAATCAAAATTATCACAATGATGCTTGATCTGAGCAGAATAGGCACTCTTCCTTCAGGTAAAACACTCTTTACCCTCCTTATTCAACTTGTGTTTATGCAACCAATTTTGTACGAGTCTATAACAGAGGGCTCTGCAGACCCAGGTGACAGATACCACAGGACTGATGGTAACAGGCACCAATGAGTGTGTCATGCTCAACAAATCCAATTCCCTATCTCAGCCAAGGGAAACAAGTGATTTTTTTAAAAAAAACAAAACTTCTCCCAATCCAGCCTACTCTCACAGAAGAGTCTGTGTTTGGGTGGAGGAGTGCAGGTGCAATGGTTAATTTAACTTAGGGGCAGCATATTCAAAAGGAACGTGCTTCTGGTTCAGCAGAGACTCTGCTCACACTGGTATTGTCACAGCACACTGTTCTCAACCGATGAGAACATCTGGAATGCATGCAGAGTGCATCATTGTTCAATGTTTAGTGCAAATAGTGAAAAAAATTAATATCAGTAGAAGTACATTTGCATTTTTATATTTCAAAAGATAACGCTAGCTCATTTATCTTCCTACCAATAAAAAGGGGAATCAAGCTTGCACTTAACATGGTTACTGCCTCTCCCCAGCTCCGCATGACAAAGCCTAAGGTAGTACAAGGAGCAAGCTCTGTCGGATCTAATTGACAGCAAGAAGCAAGGAAACACACAACGAGGTGCTGTAATGCAAGCTGGTGCTCCAACTTTTCTCCTCGCTTGCAATATGCATGTGTAGTTTGGGGGCAGCAAAGCCTGTTACTGCAAGACAAATTCAGAGCTAAAAGGATATGGCAGCCCTCCACACTGTAGTCTGATTGCATTAGACTGAGCACAGCACAAGAAATAAATATTTAGACAGGGTAGATGGCACCCTGAACACATCCAAGTGTCAGTTCTGATCTCCAGCAAGTGAAAAGCACCCTGTTCTTCCTGTGCTCACGTGAAGCTCACCACCTCTCACTGTCTCATCCAGATGGTGTGCGGGCAGAGCTCTTCTGCTTCTTTCCTAGACAGCTAAAAACCACAGCCAATCTGCCATGTTATTTCTGTCTCTCTCTGCACTGGCTCATCCATCACTGCCTGTGCATCTACTGCTGTACACGCTCCTTCTCTGTTGCTGTTTACGATTAGAAAGGAAGGACAAAAACATTCTCCAAGCCCTGCGTTACAGTTGAGCTTCAGCTGCACAGTAGGTAATTAAAGAAGTTTGGGCGCCTGCAACTTCCCAGGAGGTAGTGGACTTAATTAAAATTAAAGAAGTTCATTTGAAGAGGGTGGTGTGACCCCCTTTCTGCCAGACTTCAGGCCGATGGAAACCTCTCACTGGTAGCTATGTAAGCTCCGAGTATTAGGATAAATGTTTTCATATGCAAATCGAGCAGCATTCCTCGGTGCACAGCCCACAGAGCGGCTTTATTGCTTCTCCCGCACAGTTGTGCCCAGCAAACAACAAAAGGCAACCTGTGTTTATAGGGCACTGGCCTGACATTCAAGAAATCTGTGCTCAAAATACTCCGCTGTGCCAAATGTCAGCAATGGGATGTGGGCAGGTCAAACACTGCTCTGTCTCACAGTTCCCCCACTAGGAAAAATGGAAACAATTCATACTTCTCTCCCACTTAACCTATATAAACCCACGCAGTTTACAGAACAGGAATGGACTCTAATTACAGAGAAGCACAGCAGCAGAAGAGGCAGGTGTCCTTTCTACATTATCGGTGCCATCTCACACAATGGAAAGAGAAGATAAACACCGGGCCAGGTGCTACATCCTCTCCCTCCTGCTTCTCGGGCTGTCATCAAACCAATTCACACTGGGTACGTCTGGTCAGTGCCACACGCAGTCCCAGCCCTGTCTGGGCTCGGCAGCCATCAGTTTTGGGGGGCGTTGGACAGCGGCAGGGGGGCTTTGCTGAGTGGGTTGCAGAAAAGAGCAGCCCCCTCTGCGCTGGAGCATTTGACCCGATCACAGCTGCCGACAGCAGGGTGAGAGTAGAGAAAAGTTAAGCTGCAATTTGTAACAGCAGAGCTTCTGCTCGATTCAAACTAACAGCCCACCATTAGTGTAACTGGTGCATAGCCTCAAGTGCAGGAAAAGCCTGTGTTTGGTTTTAGAAGGAGAAGCAACCATAGCTTCAAAAGGTAAAGCAACAACAACCACGTTCCTTATAGTAACATCAGTCAGGGAAAGCACTCTGTCCTCAAGGATGCTACATCAGCGCCAGCCACATTCCTCCCTCCACTGCTCAACCTGTGGAGGGCTTCACCACCCTCAGCAGAAGATGGAAGTGGTAAGATATAACTCCCAAAAATATCAGCTGTGATAGGGAACTAAAGGGGTAAAGAGCTAAACGTATTGTCAGGTGAAGCACAGAACACTTATGGCACTGGATTGCCTAGGAAAGCACCAGAGAAGGATGGTCAAGTGACCAAATGATGCCTTGTGCTACAGGGTGTATTAAAAAAAAAAAAAAAATCACAGGCTGTAAAGGAGAGTAACAAGGCACGTGGGCAAGGATTACCACGAGGCATCCTGCCTGCTTGAACATGACACAGCCTGAAATGGAAGTTGACAGCACAAAAGGAGGAAAAATGATCACAGCGATACAACCTGAGGTTGTGGCTGCCCAGATCCTGTTCTGACATCTGAAAAAGCACTGGCCCACAACAGCGAACCAAGACAACTTAATTGCTGTTTCAAGATAATTACTATCGGTTGGCTGTTCTTCCTTCAATACACATTAATCCATCTGTGCTGTCCAAGTTTGCACTTGCAGTCTCCAGGACTCTCTAGCACCCTCCCCACCACAGCTTAGCTAGAACAGAGTCATCCCAAAAAACATGGCAAAACAACAGGATAAGACATTGCTGGAAACAATGGAATGAAACACCCAGCATCCATCATAGTTTCTTCTACGTAGTTTTTCAACGTCACTCAACTTTCCTGGCAACTGTTTAAGCACTCTCATAGCTCAGCTACTGCTATGCAAAAGGCCAGGGACCTATGGTGGAAAGCAGAAAATCCTTGGAATGAAGGACAGTGAAGTTTACTTAAGTGAATCAAGAAAGAAAAAAATAGATCCAACAAACACCAATAAGATTTGAAGACGCAAAGGAAAACTGTACACAGAAAGAGAAACTTCTCCCAAATTAACAATACTGCTTCTTGCATCTCAGAGTGGACTGCAAAATCCCAGTTCATAGCCCTTCCCAGTAGCTGCAGCATGACACTACCAGCACAGTACTTGCCTTTGCAACCCAAAACATTCTGTCCTACCCAGTCCAAAAATGCTTTTGCAGGCATGTGGAGACAGGCAGCGAAGCCAGATGGATTATTTGGTTTGACCTGCTATGGTGTTCTTACTCTACCCAACTGAAGCACAGTGAACTGGCTGCACCAGTGGACATCCAAGTGATAAGGAGTCTTCAGGCAGTCATTACCTCTGAGGGATGCACCCTCTGCGTGCCATTGCACTGGTCAGGAAACCAAATGATCATGAGGAAAAGAAGAATGTTTCCTTCTCTTTGCCAACAAATTACAACTCATTGCTCGAGTTGCCAGGAATGGAGACAGATTCTATATAACCATTTAAGCACCTTAAGTACACAAGAACACATCAGAGGTTGTGCATAAGCCTGTAACACAATAGTGGAAGAAAAAAGTAAAAAAAAAAAGGCTAATTTATTCTAATAAAATCATTCAAGTTAAGCAGGTAGCTGCCAATTGCTCTGTTTAAAAAGCCCCTATTAAAAGTGGCAGTTTTTCATCTGAAGTGTTTTGATTGTGACTATGCACACTGGAACCTGAATTACTGCAAAGATGAAATGACTGATTGTGCCAGTGTCTGCACGCAAGAAAGAACGCCTAAGGTTTTCTCTTTCAGTGTATTTCTACTCAACTAAGCACTACACAAGTGTTTCAGAACACTGAAGACCTCTTCAGTCCTAATTAAACCTTTTACTCCATCAAGTTCCCAAGATTTTTGGTGAGAACAGTTCCCCTGCATTGCCTTCTGCTTGTGAAGGGTTGTGTGAGACACTGTCTGAGAAAATCTCCCAGTGGCCTTGTGAGTCACAGCAAGTGATGGGATGTCACTTCATAGCAGCTACGGTTCAATCCCACATTTTCATATGCTTTTCCTCAAGTAGGGTGTTTTCATGCTATTGTTATCCCTCACTGACTTAAGTTGGAACAAGCCCAAATCACAAAAGCAAGTTCTCTGACAAGGCCATGTCTTCCATTTTGGTCTCAAAGCAGTTCATATAAAGCAAATTTGACAAAATTACAATGGGAAATCTGAAACTCATCCCCCCAGGTACATCACAGATGCAGGAAACATTCAAGGATGAATTTCTGACTAAACAGTGCAGTTCTGCCTTGCATCTGGCTGTAGATTTTAATAGTTTTCTGCAAAACTGCTTTGGGGCTCCTGGAGCAGGAGATTTTGAAGCTACCAAGCCAGAGGGAAGCCTGGAAAAGTACCTTAGCAAAAGAGAAGGATTTTTTTCTTGCCTAAGGCCCACTTGAGCCCTCCAGCTGCCTTGTCCATGCAGCTATTTGCCTCCTCTGAGGAACTGGAGGCAGTGTGTCCCCCCCATGGGGCTACCAGTGTAGTAAAGAGCAAGACAAATTACTAACATTAATCCTCCTTACCTGATAACAATTAGGGGAGTTTGCTTGAGAGATAAAAAGAGTTGCTTTAAGCACAACTGTGATCAAGGTCTGGTGCCTCAGACTTGGTCGTGATGATCAGAATCCCTAAAATCTAGGGACAGACTAGCAAGACAGAAAAGCAAAATCTGGCCAGGGGCTCATTTATAAGGATACTTACTTCAAATCACCAGTGGCCTCAATTAGCCCACAGGCGAAGGAAATGCCTTCAGAGAGCACATTATTTTATCGCTGCCTCCAAAGGAGCACAATTAAAAGGGGTCACCGTATCTCTGCCACAGTGGGAGCATCAAGTCAAATGTGAAATAAGCAGGGAAGAGAAGCGCATCACTTATTTCCCCCGAGAGAAGATGATGGATGCTGACAGGCTGATAAAACCACTGAAACCTGATCCTACTCGCCACACGGAGGGGTCAAACAAATCCAAAGCAAATCTCTTCAGTGTTTCCCACAGCTGTACAACAAGCAAATCAATGCAAGGTGAGGATTAAATTAAGAAATTAACTCTCCAACACTACAAGAACTGAACACTGCAACATTTTGGAAATCTTTCAAAGGCATTTCCCCACCCACGTCTTTAAATCCAAAAATCCCTCTCCAAGAAGTGAGCTCTAAAACAACACACAAGAATTCATAGAGTGGATAAATTCACCACACACGAGGTCACCACAAAGATGTTTCATTGAGAAGAAAAAAGTTTCCCATGGCTCTGCCTCCATGGTGATAACACAGGACAGTGTTAGCAGAGGTCTGTACAGCCTGGTTGAATGGAGACAGAGCCCATCCTCCTTGGTAAAACTTCCACAGAAACAGTACTTCTGCCCTAGTGCAGATTGTGACATTTACAAAGAGGCTTAGAGGGAGGTTACCCAGCTCTACCAACCACACTCACTATTGGTTTGCCCTGCTAAGACACTTGGGTTTGGTCTCTATTTGCACCCTTACCACTGGGCTGGCACACAAGTGCTAGCTGCACGCTGGTCCATGGGCTCCATCCAGACCACACTGCAGGTCTGAACCACCCCAACTCACGGACACCTGAGGCTCAGGTGTCTATGCCAAAACCAGGGAAGCAGCCTGCCTGGCTTGTGCTGGGAGAGGACATTGATGCACCACCTCCCCACCTGGGAAGTGTTAACACAGATGGCACATTTCATAGCTTAGTTTTGCCACTCAGCAAGGGTAGGCGATAATTTTTGCCACTCCCCTTCATCTAAACCTCACCATACACAGCTTGTTCCCATGCTGTTGCTGTCCCAATCCTCCTTTTAACCACTTTCATAAAGTCAGCAGTAGAGTGCAATGGGTCTGGCTGAGATGGAGTCAGTTTTCTGAATAGCAGCCTTCATAAAGCTTTGGTAGTGTGAAAAGTATTCACACAGAACCATGAGGGAACACGAGGTTGCCACGTGTCTCAGATTCCAAACCCTGAACCTTGAGTGGGGACAGGGCATGGCAAGACAGCCCATGGGACTATGGCAACCTCCACAGGAACAGTCCTGTCCCCTCAGCACTGCTATGAAGCACTGGCCACCATGTGAGCATCTGCAGGGTGTTCAGGATCCAAACGCCCCCACTTAGGTATCAGACACAGAAATACCTCAGGCAGAATTTGCCCTCATGGTTAGGCAAATTGCCTAAACCTGTGCCTCTGCTTTTCAGTTTGACTTCTGACTAGTCCATGATGTGTTTGGGACGGAGAACATCTCCTGCACAAGGAGTTCAGGCGCTTCTGTTATTTTTAAAACAGGTGATAAATCCTATTTCAAACTCTTACTCTATTTACCTTATCAGATTCCCAAACCCTCCCTTGACTTGTTAAACTGCCAAGAACGCAAACACTACAGACAGGCTCCAACCATCATTAGCCATTTACAGGACTCAGATGTGCAATGAAGAAACCCATCCATGAGCTTGCAGATTCCATCTTGGCAAGGAGCAGCAACTATTTATTTAATTTCTAGCACTGATCCCTGCAGCAAGCACACCCTGTTAGAAAGAAAAACCTTGCAAGGGAAGCCATAGCTTTGTTGAAATCTGTGTTATGACTGTGACACACTCAGTTCTCAAGGAACCAAATTGGCTGTGAAGGCTAAAAAGCCAAGGCCTGCAGCTTCAGCTGGAAGGGCTGAAGCTGAAGTACCATATGCATCCAAGATTTCCTTGGACTACTGCAATTTTTCATAGTCAGACTGCTGGGCAAACTGGACACTGTCACCTCCTGCACAAGCTGCCAAGGCAGGCTGTGTACTTGGCCAGCTCCTCAGCACAAGCAAAATGGCACTGGCCAGGCAAGAATCAACACAACACTATTTAAAATGGATTCTTCTCTTTGCTGTCCTGAGCACCTCAGCAGCCATGCCCACCCCGTGGTCAAGTGCACCAGACCAGTGTCACCTGGTGAGCTCCTGCCTCTCCCTCTCAGCTTGCCTTGCCACAAGGTATGAACAGGGGCATCCTCCTTTTGGGCAGATGCTAAGCTGCAGGAGAGGACAAGACAAAGCTCTTTCAGCTCTCTACAACCCAGTCCCATCAAATCCTTCCCGCTTTACCTCACCTTGCTAAAAATCCAGACAGCCTTTTAATCCATACACAATGTAGCAATATTGTAAACAACTAAAAAAAGCCCACCCAAAAACCAAAAAAAAACACATTTCAATTAACTTTTTATGACTTCTTGAAAACCATCTGTGTAATTTTGCAGCATTTCCTTTTAATCCCTCTGACAGAATTATGTTCATCTGCCTGAAACACCGCATTTATTGTGATGATCACAAGACTTCATTTGGTGGACGTCACGGCCCATTACCTATTTTTAATAGTGGGCCAACATCTCTCCAGTTAGTGTGAGCTGCAGCAGGCAGCACTCTCCTGCAACTGGAGCAGCCCCATGGCTATCCCACAGCCCCTGCTCACCAGCACAGAGCAGCAGAGAGGGAGGAGGTTTTGCTTGAACACCTGGGTACAGGTGTCTCCTCACTGCAGGTGTTTATGCCCACGCAAAGGGCATTTTCAGCCTTTTACACCCACTTCCCTACAAAGGCTGAGGAACACACTGGGACCATGGCAGCCTGGCACACATCTGAATATACCAAGAGCCCACTAAACCTCACCACCATTCCATGAGACAGGGCAGGACCCCACAAGAGAGTGGCAAGCAGGGAGCTTGCAAACTCACGGCCACTAGGCAGGGCAGTCTCCCCCAGCCCCTTGCCACGTGTGCAGGCACAGGGTCTCACTGTCTCCTGGGCACTGCTTTGGGGATCTGAGGCTTTCCCTTCTGCTCTGCCTTTCCCTTCTGTTTACAGAGCACTCAAGAGCTCCAAGGCTGTATTTGCACAGCCCTTGGCACTTTGTGTCCCTGTAGTGCAAGTAATCTCATCATAAAATTTGGAGAACTGGGCTGCCTCCACTGCCTTCAGCTTTCCTACTAAAAAGGCTTCACCCCCTGATTTAGCAGAGGTATCTTTAAGGGGTTGCTTTTAATTTTATGGTCTTCTGGTGGGCTTTTAACCTTCAGAAGAGACTAAGACAATAATTTTGAAACAATATTAATGGAGCAATTGCACAGAGCTGGTCCATCTGCTACTCCAGGAGGCGTTTTGAGCATCGATAAATTAACAGGGATAGCAAAAGCACCACTGCTAAAAATTCAACTATCAGCTGACACAAAGAGTTAAAAGACTGATGTGGGCTTCAGCAGGTTATGCCTGTCCTCAGGCTACTGGCCAGCTCCTCAGAGTGTGCCTGACACCCTCCACTCAGCCTCATGGTATCTCTCTATCTGCCTGTCAGAGTAAATATCAGAATGATTTTTCCAAGTGTCTGTCTCCCTCGCTTGTATAATCATGCGAGAGGCTTACTCACCAAAAATTAGGTAGTAGTTGTTGCAGTGTGTAAATCTTTGAAATGGAGATTTCCTGGGAAAGTGAGGGGTTGGGGTTATTTTCTTTCTACAAATCTAAATGCTGTCAGAATGGTATGTGATAAAAATAAGTGATAAAAAATTCATAACAACCCCTCCAGGCTAGAAGAGCGGCTGCTTATTGTATTTACTAAGCCACTGTCTGGGAGCCTGAAGCCTGATTTCACACCTATCCACTCATTAAACATCTAGATCAACATCGTACAGATTAGGGTGAAATGCAAACAGCAACAGTGGATCTGCTCCAGAGATCATGGCAGGAAGAAAGCAAAAGCCCCATGTTTTTATTTTCCTTTCAGCAGTAACAATAAGCACCTTGCTTCTCCTTTCTGTGTTCTCCCTCACCTGCTCCACTTCACCAGCTTTTCCCAAAGGATCTGCAATCCAAGCCAAAGCCTGCATGGGACAGCACTTGATCCAGCTGATGACACTTGCTGTGGGGCACATGACACTGATTTTTCAGGAATCCACAACCTCTTATTTCATGGTGCTCTTTCATAAGAAACCACATCATACTATTTACTGGTTTTAAGCTGTTTCTCTTGCTAAAGATGAGCTCTATGTGGTCTCCCCTGCGTTTTCTCCATCTTAATGAGCTTACACAGGAAAGGTTAAAGCTAATATTGGAGATAGCAATTGCTCAAAATCATGATCTGATAGGGAGAGATTATCACCCTGAAATGGCTCATTTAAAAGGAGGCAGCTGATAGCGATGCTTAAACCACGGAAAGTCTTTCAGAACATATAACGTCCCTACCCTTGCAACTCACTCTTCTGTTGTGGATTTTTTAATAAAAACACAACAGCCTCAGCTTGAAACTACTCAGTTTAAGGTACAAATAGTGTTAGCACTCTGACTTACATTCATGGTTCTATACTTTTAAAGCATAATTTGGATTATTTTTCCTCCTCCATGTTGCTGCCTGGAAGACCATAAAAAGTGTAAGAAAAACTAGCTTGGCAAGAATGCTAACACAGAGAAGAGAGAAGCCTCCTACACCCAAGGATCTCTAGAATGTCCTACTTGGCAATGAGAGGAGATTCTGCAAAGCACAACCAGCACAATGGCAGAAAGGAAGTCAGGTGATAAAAACTGACAAGGGTCAATAAAATTAAATATCAAGAGCATATTTTCTCATAAAAAGACCCAGTTTCGTTCGGTAACCTAGTGTTTTCAGGGTGACGAAACATCCACAGAGGGATCTCTGAATTGCCCACATCTCTAATATTTTAGGCAGCTGCAATACCAGCTAGTTTACAGTGGAACTTTTGTGCAGGATCCATCCAACTTCACAAGACTCATAAGGTCCCATTCCCCCATCAACTCAACAGCTCAGCTCTCCAAGCACTTATGTACCATTTCCCTCCAGCATAGTACAGGGCTGCTGGTTCTCCTCTGGAGAACAATAGCCCAGAATGACTTTGTAGCTTGCCCAAAATACTAGACTGTCCCTCCAGCTTGCAAGCTCAAACCAGCTGAATGCCACTAACAAATGTCAGGGCCAATTCTCAGCCACTCCCAACCCACAGAGCCCTCTGGATCCACTGCAAGCTGGAGTCTTTAAATATGCCCAAGACTGCAAGATCAGGCCACCCTTGCCTAACTTCTGAGTCATGCACATCTTTGCTTGTGCAGGAGGAGAAAGGAAACTGTTATTTTCATTGCAGGAATGCAACATCATGGCTCTTCTGTGTCACATACATCCTGTTCGAACACACACGTACACAAGTCCTTCCTTAAAGAACTGTAAGTCCAACTATGAGATTAATGGGTTGTAAGCAAGACCTTGATATGAAGGCATTAGTCCCCTGCACAAAAATGTGCTTCATCAGGCATTAGCACCAAAACCTGCAATACAGCCCAAGACAACGTAACAGAAGTCTCCTGCCATAAAAATAAATAAATCAATGAATGCTCCCAAGAGCACAATAAAGGTGGAACGATAATCCAGGTTTCCTAGAAATCACAGAATCAACCAGGTTGGAAAAGACCTCCGAGATTATTGAGTCCAGCCTTCAACATAACTGGACCATGGCACTGGTGTGGTCAACTGGACCGTGGCACTGAGTGCCATATCCAGTCTTTTCTTAAACATCTCCAGGGACGGTGACTCTACCACTTCTCAATGCCCAATCACTCTCTCTATGAAGAACCTAAACCTTTCTTGGTGCAGCTTAAGACTGTGCCCTCTTGTCATGATCACTGAACCCCAGATAGCCTCCAACAACCACACCTCCCACCAGCCCTTGTCTGTTTGTAAACATGAAGTCTAATGGGTCCCCACCCCTGGTTGCCTTGTTCATCAGCTGTGACAAGAAGCTGACCTTCATACACCCCAAGAACCAGAGACTGCCTCTTCTCTGCTGTGTTGAGTTCCCAGCAGACATCTGGCAGGTTAAAGTCTCCCACAAGAACAAGAGTTGGCAATTTGGAAACATCCTCCAGCTGCTGATAGAGTAATTCATCCACCTCTTCATACTGGTTGGGTGGTCTACAACTGACTCCCATCAGCATGTTGGCTTTGTTGGCTTTTCCTTTTGTTCTTACCCATAGGTAAGAATCTTATCATCATTAACCTCAAGTTCTAGAGAGTCGAAAGGCTTCCTAACATACAGAACCACCATCCACCTCTCCTGCCTTGCCTGTCTCTTCTAGAGAGCTTGTAGCCATCCATGGCAGCACTCCAGTCATGCCAATCATCCCACCATGTTTCTGTGATGGCAACCACATCAGAGCTTTCCTGCTGCACAGTGGCCCCCAGCTCCTCTTGTTTGTTACCCATACTGTGTGCATTAGTGCACATGCACTTCAGCTGGGCTGGGCTGCTGATTTTGCCCCAACTCTGGTCTACTACCCCCAGGCTCATCTCTGGAGAGCCTGATTTCATCCCCTTCAAACCTAGTTTAAGGTCCTCTTGATCAGCCCTGCCAACTCACAGGTCAGAGTCATTTTGCCCTTGCCAGAGAGATGGAACCCATCTGATTCCGGCATGCCTGAAGCCACCAGAATTGCCCCATGAGTAAAAAAACCAAAATTCTGCTGAT
>VYZS01052379.1:0-12706 GCA_013400695.1 Neodrepanis coruscans | reverse complement strand
CCTGCCACGCTCCGGCGCATGGGTGCCGGAGTCGGAGCCCCCGCGCCGCTGTGGGAGGAGGGGGGTCCCACCGCAGGGTCTCCGCGCGCTGGCGCGGCCGCATTGAGCCTAGCTGAGCCGCACTGCCGCCCCCACAGAGCCGGGCGGCAGCACCAGCGCGGCGGGACGAGCCGCCGCTGCCGCGGTTCTCACCGCTGCCACCACTGCCGCGCCACTGCCGGTCCCATGCACACGACCGACGGGCTTCTGTGCGACCACCGGGGACCCCGCATGGTAGGAAAAAAGATCGGTTTTACTTTCACCTTCTCCCCACGACACACATAGAGGAGAAATCCAAGAAATCTCATGTTCTAAGAAGGTAGATAAGAAAATTCCTTCATACTCTGATTGCTACAAATCATGTCTCAGAAGCACTGAAGAAAGATGAGGAGCACATTGATGAGTCACTGTAATTAAAGATTAATTTATGGTAACTTGGTGAAAGGAAATACAGCCTCAGCTTGACTCTGAGGTAGGCAAATACCACTGGTTAGTAACTTGAGATGCTGTTCTGCTCCTTGGAATGTGCTTGAAGCCAAGTGCCAGGCATTCATGAGATGTAAATTAATGTAAATTAAAATGTTTGCAATACATTCGGTCACATAAACATAGGAGAGGTTGTGACTAGTGAAATATTCTGCTGAGTAGCCATTGGACATACTCACTACTTAACCACTAACTGTTGTCAATTACCCATCACACAGCTAAGATTATAGGCCTGAAGATCCAGTTCCTGGATGCCTGAAGTATGTATATATTGTGCTTTGATCCAGAGGCTTTCTAAAAAGGTAGCATACTGAGACAGAAAAACAGAGTGGACTTACAATGTTTTCTAAATACTCTATCAGTTACAGATCAAAGAAAACAGAGGTAGTCCTTTTTTTCTTAAAAAGATGTCAAATGCTGCAGCTTGAGCATATCTTGAAATTATGGCAGGCAGATTTATAGAGAACTCAGAAAATAGAAGTAAAAGAGTGAGAGTAGCTTGAACTGATATAAAATCCAGTTTTAAAAAACATCTCTCTGCTTTTAATCAGTAGGTAATATTCATAAAGAACAAAATGTAATGCTGGTTTTGGTTGTATAATCTACAGGGATTCTGAGAAGTGACTGAATTACTGAATTATCTTCTGCAGTTTTCCACAGTTGTTCAACTCGGTATGTACTCTTTCAAACTCCTAAGAAGCTTTTTAGAGAATAGTTTTGGGTTACAACTAATGTGAAAAAAACATTGTGCTCTCTCTGCTGAGCTGAATTTCAAGTAAGGAAAATAAAAATCCCAATTACAACTCAAAAGCTAAAGATCTGTAAAGGTTGTGAAGCTCCTTAGACACTTCGAAACAACCACAGAAACACAGTGTATCAACACTGGTTTTAAGTATTAAATATAGTTAAACTATAGCCACAAAACATTCCCAGTCAGTACTGGTTTTAGTAATCAAGATTTTGAACATATACTATTTTTACATTATCCAGCCAAATGACTATTTGGGAGCACCTGGAAGCTAAAATAGCTCTTTGTATCCAAAATGATGTAATATAAATTCTATTAGTTACACAGAATTTAATTGTTTGCAATTTACCATCAGTGGTGTGAGTCATGAGGGACTGACATGACCCTAAATGCCTTTGGTGACCAAAGTGATCCAGGTGACTTGGGCCTCTTTCTTGGTGAGTCACAAGAAACACTGTGACACAGAGCTCTTCACTCTTCATACAGTCCATACACCCTGGACTGATCAACCACCTCTACAGGCTATTTAACATGCAGGTTCTATTCCGATTTATTACTGTTAGTGGTTTAGCAGGGAACATAAAATGCACAGAGCATCAGAGAAACGGATACGCTTTAAACTGCTGAGACTTCAAGTACATTTCACTTGCTCCAGTTCAGTTTCTCTCTACTCCACCCACTACAGATGTTCTAATGAAAGTCAAACAAATAGCAGGTAACACTGTGAACCAGTGCCCTCTTCCAGACCCTGCCAGTCTCACTTGCCCATAGGTACTCAGCAATTCCTTTGTTGGACATCACAGCATAACGAGATACACCAACAGAGCTGTCTTAATTAGTGCTTATGAATAGCCCATCATTCCAAATGTGCCACGCTAAATTACCATCCAAGTGATTTAGCAAATCTGGCTCATTTTGACAGTTACGGGTTAGACAGCACTTACAAAAGCCCACTGCCACCACCAGAGATGAGGCAGTGGCTCCCAACAGCCAAACACAAGGCTAAATTACAGCTGACTGTTGCCTTCCACCAACACTGCTATTCTTTGTAAGGCAAACGCCTGTCAAAAGCATGAGCCTGGATTGCACACCAGATTTTCAAAAATTTCATCTAAAGAGTGGCTAAAATTTTAAAAATCTGGTCATAATTAACATACTGAATGTAACATAAGTAGCTGGAGACGAGAAATGTATTGGATATTATTAAAATTCATTAAAACATTATTAAAACTCACATGAAGTAAAGCATAGTATAAATATATTGCAGGTACCCACAAAGCCAGAGAATGGTTTTGAAACAATGGACTGCTTATACTCAGTTGCAGAAAGACTTGGATATTCCTAACAAAGAATACATGTTGTTAAGTGGCAGGTTTTCAGTCTGTGGATTTCTACAGTGTCATGCAGAAGTAGTAAGGGAGCCTGCTGTCCACTGGCCTAAATTCCCAATGAATGGGGGTTTGCATCTGTAATGGAAATTATTTAGGAGACTACACACCCCAAATTAAAAAAAAAAAAACCACACACAAACAAAAGAAACAAACAATTGAGCCTAATTTCAGCCTTCTGCCACACAAAATTTGGAAAACAGTGAGTCTCACATAACTTTCATATGCAGCATGGACTATCTTAGAACCGTGTTGCTCAAACTGTGCAGAAAGGACAGTTCCTGCAACAAGGATCACACTGGTTTTCCTAAATGCATCAAAACCAATCAAACAATTATTAATAGTTTGCCTATTATAAAGGATCCTCAAGGAATCAAAAGGGAGGGCAGAAGCACTATACACTTATTTGAAGACTAAAAAGCTTCTCAAGAAGCTTAACAGACACTAAGGTCTGAAAAGCAAATGGTTGCAATTCGGTAACTAATTTATCATGCCCGATCTATACTTTGTCTGCTAGAACTGCTGCAACCCTATAATTACAAAATCATAATGCTTTGTTCCAACATTTTTTTAAACAAAGCTGCCTTAATAAAGTTGGTTTGCAAATTAGATGTGGAGCAGGACTCCTGCTCAGAAAGACAGAACCCTTTTATCCAAGCTCCAGTCTAGTCCCTACCCCCACATCCACCCATCCGCTGCCCTTATAGGCATTTTCCCTACAAAATGCCTTCTGGGACCTGTATGTGTTGGGAGGAGAAGAGGAAATGGTTCCTCTGCAAACTACTTGGCACAAAATAAACAGTGCAAACTTTCCTGAAATTTAAGGGTATCTGTTCCACCAGGAGTACGACCTGCCTGCATTTTGAAACAAGTACACTGCAAACTCAATTTGCCTGTCTTGGGTAAAAGGATTATTTTCAGAAGGGATCGGAAAAGAGGCAAGTCAGGTCAGTCACTCCTCTGCATACCAGTGCTGTAGCTGCCAGAGGCCACTGCCTAAGCAAACTGGAAACAGGACACCTTGTTATTTTTCCCCTCCTTCATTAATATTCATATATGAATCCCTTGGGAATATGAATGCCCTGAAGTGCATAGGTGTTACAAAACAGTGCTCACTGGTTCTTAGTAATGTGTGTGAGCATTAAAGCAGGTGCCTACCGAGAGTCCAGTGCACGAAGATCACAGCAATCTTCTCCCCTAATTAGTAAGTATTTAGTGACTTGTGTGATTTTTTATTTAATTTTGCACCTCGAGAGAGAAAAAGTCATGTATTCAGACAACAACTCTCAACACTTCTACTAGAAATGTCAACATTATTTTGGAAGCAGATTCACTGGATATTTAATGCATNTGTGATTTTTTATTTAATTTTGCACCTCGAGAGAGAAAAAGTCATGTATTCAGACAACAACTCTCAACACTTCTATTAGAAATGTCAACATTATTTTGGAAGCAGATTCACTTTGAGCTTGTTTTTAACAGAAAAGAGCCTATCTGTAGAGCAGCTGTAGAGTGGCATTCCAATAACCTTTTCCAGCCATCTGATCTGTGTACTAAAAAACAGTTTTAGGTCCAGGCTCACAAAATCGAGAACTTTCACACTACATAATGATCTTTAGCTGTTTGCATACTGCTGGTGAGATCCTTCTTAGTGCTGAGCCTGTTCTGTACCCACTCCTGGTTTCCTGGACTGTTGTAGCACAGGTCACAGCCTTTGTTGCCTGCCTTCCCCACTAATTGTTGCAGCCAAGTTTTGTCTGTCTGTCCTTATGCTTAGGGTTCAGACCAAACATCCCATGCAATCTATGTGGGCTAAAGAAACACTCCATAAACATAAAGCCAGGAATTCAAGTCTTAGCAAATGAGTTATTATTAGTCTGGCTATAATCATGCTAAAATTCATAGTCCAAATTAGCTAGTTCAATAATTATATAATTAGAACTACTATACACAAACCTAATATTATCTATGCTTTTCTCTGGTCTCATACTTACCCTTCCACTGGGCTCAAAAGCCAATAATACCATCTTTAGGAAAAGCAAGGGTTGGTTGTAGTAAACCGTCAGTATCCCAAGTTCTTTACCGTGATTACAAGGCTAATATTTATGCTTTCTTCTTCCTCTTTGCCAGGAGAAGAGGGATGTTGTGCACTTCCTCCTCCTCACCCTAGGTGTTCTTGGGGTAATTTTTATTTGTTTGCTAAGAGTCTATCAACTTGTTCCTTCTTTGTTGGCTCACAGTTCTATGCTACATCTCAGTTTACTGCAGGCTATAGGTTTTACTTATGTTGCAGGTAAGCCACAAAATTGATTGACTCAACTTCTAAGGCTTCATTTCTTTATTGATCTGTGGCTGACAGTTTGTGGTTTGTGTTTATGGTCCTGGGGCCTCCATTATCGTTCTGTGCTTGAATTTTCAAGGCCTCCACTCTTATCTTGTATTTTGGGAGGCCCAAAACATCCTGTTTTTTTAATCTACAGCCTTCAAGCTGTGGTTTCCAGATAGTTAAACTAATCTTTTATGAACACAGCCTAACCACCTGTAGCCAACATCTTTTTTTTTTTTGGCAAGATCACTGGTACATTATTAAAATTACTTTATAACTGGGCAGAACACCTCTCATTTCTTGGTTTATTCAAGCATAACCAAAAAGCAGCACGCAAGGCTGGCAGGCCTTATTAGAAGATGCTAAATTGATTTTTTTTTTTGCACGCTCCATGGGTGACAAATAGAAACATAGGCCATGCATGAATCTGCCTAGACAGAGATTGGCCTAGGAAAGAATGTGTTTTTCTCTATCTACAGTGATATATTTATCTTTCAATTTCTATATCTCTGTAACTATAAACAATAGTAACTTTCAAGCAAAAGTAACTATGAGGGGAATATTCCTGGATGTCATTCATAGCAAAACTGGTATAATGGAACAAAAATAGAGAGGCTTCTAGCCCACCACTGGAAAACATTGGTTTTGTGTGTTTGGCATGAGTTTCAACAGTTCCGTATCAGAATTCCTGTCTCATTTCTGTCAGAGACATTCATGGGTCAACTTGCTTAACTAATCCTTGCTTCATTGCTGTACTAGTGATACATTACTCTTACAATACTACCCTCTTGAGAGGTGCAGGAAAGGAAAAAGGTCTAGAACTGTGAGTTTCTATTCCTTTCTTTTCATTCACCTATAAAGAAGCTGTTAGTGACCTGACATATGGGAAGTAAGTTAAGCTAAAGAGCTGCGACTTTTGGATAGTTTTGGAAAAAACTACTGTTAAGTGGGAACAGCTGTTTTGCATGGAACTAATAGATCCGCTATTTTAACAAGAGAAAGTCATCTTCCTGTTTAATAGAGGTGGCAAGCAGAACTAAGAATCTTTGCCTTCAACTCTTTAGATTTAGATTTTATCACTTTATTTCTGCAGTTTCTGTGGTCAGTTAATAAACACTGGAGCCTTTTTAGGTTCCACTGGAAAATTGGCGGCTCAGAGGGGACATACCAAGGACAGATACTGGCACTGAAGATGAATTTGCCTGTTATATTTGATACGCTGGGCACCATTTAAATGGGAACTGTTTTATCAGTCACTACATTATAGAGACAAAATTCAGCAAAGGAATCTGCTTTTGCAAGGGAAAAGTTCTTGTAAATTGATCGCTGATATGAGAATATAGCCAAAGCTCAGAAGAAGGAATTTCCTGCAGCTATGAAAAACAAACAAAAAAAAAAACCCACATAAAAACTGACTACCAGGCAAAGAATCTAGACTCAATCCATTCTTAGTCAGTAGCAACACTCCTGCCAACTTTGATGACAGTAAGACTATAACTATTAGGGTTAAGAAGCAATATATATATATATAGATATAATACAAGAGGAACATCCAATCTGGAATAATTACTGTGCCCCTAATAAGGAGTTCAAATTGCAGCGATCCTGACCCAAACTCTTATCTGTAAAAAAACCCAGATAAACGGAGAGAATTATGGATTTCATTGCATCTGACTCTTTCTTATGAAACCAAAGTCCTGCCCACTCAGCTTGGGCACAAGGGATTACACAAAGGATGGTATGTTTTGTAAGAAGTTGGGAGAATATCCAAGGGTTGTCAGCCAAAATCTCCCTTCCCTACTCTCATATAATATGCCACTAGCAACTGAGTGCTCACTCCTACTACTCACACAGTTCCCAAATATGGCCAGTCCTTACCCAGCTAATGTCGCTTGAAGCCTGCATAAAGCTTTGCCTCTGTAATGATGTTCAACAGAAGAGAAATCATGTCACTCTCTACAACTACCTGAAGGGAAGTTGTAGCCAGGAAGGGGTTTAGCCTCTTCTGCCAGGTAACTAATGACAGGACAAGAGGACATAGCCACAAGCTGCACCAGGGGAGGTTCAGGCTGGACATCAGGAAGAATTTCTTTACTGAATGGGTGGTTAGGCATTGGAACAGGCTGCACAGGGACAGGTGCAGTCACCATGCCTGGAGAGAGTCAAGAAACGGCTGGATGTGGAACTTAGTGCCACAGTCTAGTTGGCAAAGTGGTGATCAGTCAAAGGTTGAACTTGAAGATCTTGGAGATCTTAGTGATTCTATGATTCGATGTCAGTGTATACACAAAGACACAATGCAACCAATCAACCAATCAAGAGTTCCCTACACAAATATACACCCACCAAATGCAACCTCCTTCCTGAAAAAAAAAAAAACGCAAATGGCACAACACAAAATGGCCAGGACTACATACAGTTATTTCTGTTTATTTATAAAGACCAGAAAGCAAAAGGCAAAAAACAGTGAAAACTGTAAGTTATTAAGTGATTTCATGTCTCTAAAGTCTTAAGTGAGTTAAAATAATGAAGAAAGGTCAAAGATAGATCATTTTCACTCAGTGGTGGCTTGAATAGATGTTAAGCATTACACTTCTAGTGGAAACAGTGACATTACCACCACAAACTCCAAGTTACTAATAAGACAGTATCTCCAAAGAAGGATAGAGGGAGTTCATTGATGAATCCTCTACCAGAGGTTTGGAAGGCAGAATTCACAAAAAAGAAAGACAACCATTCCTCTTTTAAGTTCCAGCTAATTGGTCTTTGGGATAGACCCAATAAAAAGATTTGAGGGCTTAAAATGAGGCATAGCCTTATGAAGGGGCTTCAAACTAAAACTGCAGTTCAAACAACTTTGCTTGACTAATTTCCAGATATGCTTCCTTGCTTAGCTATAAAGCTTTTCTGCAAGTGTACATTTTTGAATACTCTAGGTAGTTACCTAGTCTTTATAGAAACAAACTATTCAATGCTTAGTTCACATCTGTACATAGTTCAGATCCAACTTTGAAGGAACTCGATGTTCTTCCCAATTTTCCTAAAAGGCTTGTTCTTGTAGACATGTAGAGAGTCTTGAACACTGACAGGATCAGGATTGTTCAAAACACAGCTGTGGCCATCACATTCTTTCAGAATGTGCTCCCTGTTCCCTCAATCCCTTCATGTGATGACGTATGGCAGCAAACACCACCGTAAAGATTCAGGTGTGCAGGAACACTTTTCACTGCTGAGCAGTGCCATTGTAAACACGAGACTAATCTGAAAGGTGGGAATTAGGAGCACAATATTGTCACCTGGTGAAGTGGTGCTTATCAAGGGAAAACCAGGTTCTGGCTCCTGCTTAGAGTATTGACTGATTCTATATCTCACAGAAAGAAGTATAGATTCCAGTGTTGGGATGGACACTCCTCTTAGTTTACTCACACGTAAATTCAAACACACTTGTCCTTCTGAATCGCAAATGCTTTTCTCTACTGCTTCCAAAAAGTGGAATACAAATGGTGAGTGGCCCCCACCAGTGCCTGATGCTCAGGGTATTTTGTCCCAGTGACACAGAACCCACCATCACTGAATACCTAGACCAAGGAGGGAGCTGAACCCCAAGTCTCTCATTTTCTAATTGTTAAACTAATATCAAAAGTAACTGCCAGCACTTCCACTTCAAACAAAACTTTACATTTGTCTGCAAGAAAAGGTGTCAGCACCTCTCCTCGCAGTTGAGATTCCTAAATGGTTAGAAGGGCCACTGCTGTTCTGAGGTAGCCTTCCCTGTGATTAGAAATGGTCCAGATATTAGACTCACTCTATTCTGAATGTCTCTCCAATCGTTTAGCTTTGGGCAGCCATTGGCTGGCCATGCTGGATTTAGACAGTGCTCTGCTCAGCTTGGTGCTTCTTCTGGATCCCATTAGGAGGTGCTTAACTTCCCATCAAGCTTAACAAGGGTTCTGGATTCCTCTCCTGTGTGTAATATCTGACACATAATCAGAAACAGATCCTGGCCCAAAGCTCTAACTTGCCAAAAATGGAGAAAAACAGATTGGTTGACATTCTGCCAGGATTACACTCTCACAGGAATACTGATGCCCATGGGAAGACAGATGTAAATTTACTAGTTCCAGTACTGTCACTTGTAGTCAAAACATTCAGTTGTTCACAAGTAAGTTGTAGTGGATATTATGAAACATACTGGCTTTTCAGATACTTCACATTGTGACAGCAATTAATGTTTCTCTTTAGATATTTTGACAAAGCTGGAATTACAGCTCTTATGCTAAGACAACATTTCCTGAAAAAATTAGCTTCTTGAAATGGCTTAAGCACTACATTCAAATAAAGGGGAAAAAAAACCAAAACAACACCCCACAACTTCAAATAAATATCCTTCTAAGTACCAGCAACCAGATCCTCAGTTAATATGAATCCTTTAGATAGAATATATTTAAGTAATTTACAGATACTGAGTATCTTTGCTCTAGAATAAACAGAACTGAAAACAACAGGGCTTTTGTCGTGGTTTTACCACTAAAAATAGCAGTCCTGACAAGAGATGTCCAAGAGAAGCCACACACACCCCCAAAAAAGAAAAACATACAAATAACACAGTTTATTTCATACACACAGAAAACCGACAATAAAGTGCAAAAAACAGACAAATTAAGCTTTCCCAGTGCCCGTGTTGGGGTGAGAACGCTCCAGAATAGTGCTGGTCTCTCTCTTGGGGCTCCAGAAGAGACGCCGGGATAATTAGAGAAGGCCCGCGACCGACCTGAGGACCTACAGCAGCACGAGCCTCCGCTTGGCTTTCTGAAGAAAAACACTCAGACAGCTAGAAACCGCGAGCCCCCCTCCCTTCAACTCCGGGAAGGGATTTCAGTGCTGATGGAAAGATGTGGTCTTTAAACCAGGGCTATGGCTGCGGACAACCGCTAATCCGCCCACCCGGGAAAAAAATACCACAAGAAAAAAAAAATGTGACCCCTGGGGAAGCGATCCCCCACCCAGGAAATCAGGAGGAAAGGCAATCCCGAAAAAAAAACAGCCCGGTGGGGAATGGGGGGAGAGGGGGGGGAAAACGGTTTTATTTTCTAACCCACAACAGCTTTTTTTCTACTCCCTCCTTTTCACGATGCATTTTGATTTGATCTTTCCTAAGAACTGATGTGAATGCAATTGTCTCCTTGGATAAGTGTGCAACAACCACAGGAATCCACAGGGGGTTCTTCTCAGCAAAGGAGAAGAAAAAAAGAAACTTCAGATCTACCTACAGCATTAAATAATCTCCTCCTATTAAAAAAGCCTGACCTTGGTACTCCTAATAAACTAAAAATAAAGTGAATAATAAAGTGAAAAAGTAATAAAGTAATAAAGAGAGAAAGGTAATTTTTAAGACAGATGAGAAAATGCATTGAAAATTATTTGTGTCAAACTGAAGAAAGAACACATTTGAACCACTGTGTCTGACCAGATTTATGTAACTATTGAATTTTACCTCCTCTGTGCTGTACTAAGTAACTGCCGTAAAGTGCCATCCAAGTGTCCTGATCTGCTCAGAAATAACAGTCTGGACATACGAGCCTCCAGGATGCAAATAACACAGCCAAGATTCCACTGACTTAATAATAAGAGGACAATATATATCTTGTGGTCTATCTTTCTGCCTTCACTTGCAAGCCCTCACTTCTGTGGAGACTGTGCACTTAGTTCCTGAATTTGTGCCAATTATTCTGTCAAGGATGAAGTAATTTAATCTGAGGTCATCTAAGCCAGGCCCTTAACCTGGCAGAACTCTTCTTACTTCAGCCAAGCTAGGTCAGTCAAGGGTGTAAGAAAAAGAGATCAGTAGAGTTTCTGGGGAACTCCTGTTGCTTTTGCAATTGCACACATCTCTCCCAGAGAATACCATTCATAAACTGGAAATCTTAGAATTAATTAAGTTTTCTGTCACTGTCCTTACATGCTAAAACGCTGTTTCAGGGTCTGACTATTCTGTTGGATTGAAAACATAAAGTAAAAAGGCACTTTAAAATAACACGATAACACTGGACTGAAAGGTGGGCCAAAAAAAACCCATTATATCACTTCGGTTTGCTTCCAAAATAAAGTCTCTGTTTAGTAGGCATAAATCCAGCTGGTCCTTAATTTTTAGCAACTATTGCCATTTCTCTAAATGGTACTATGTCTCATCTAAGTTATTTCAGACGTTTTAAATGTAGTTGCAACACCTAAAATACTTCTCCTTGTCTCACTTGTTGCTTAAAGATATGTGACCATTAAGGGACTGATTGAGATTTGACATGTTGCCACACGCTAGGAGTGTCACAGCAGCAAATCTCTTGGCCTCCAGCAAATATCAAGTCATCTGCTTAACTTTCTTCAGAGTGGATTATCTTAAATCATATCATCTTACATTTGCCTCATGCACGGATATTTAACTCAGATAAGCAAATAAACTGATTTTGCCTCTAAGCCTTTAGACAAGAGGTTTTCATGAAGTTTTGCACCTCAGATCAACTGTTGTGGTCTGCCATTTCAAGACATAACAGCAATTCAGCCTGTTCTTCAGCCCAAAGAAAGGCTACTAATAAAACTCTGTAGAGGCCCGCTGCTAAACAAAACACTCAAGCTGATTACAAACCCATGGATGAACGAAAAAGGTTTACTCACATGACATCTCAGCCAAACGGATACCTTGGAATTAGTTTATGAAGAGCAGGAGTTGGGTTTTTTGAGAAGTATTTCACAAGGTTGTATGGCTTTGCTGCTGAGTGGTGTTCTGTGGTAGAATGGTCGCTGCATTCTTGCCAGTGCCAGTAAACCTACAAAATCTGTTGCATGACATAAAAATCTTAATCAGTATTATGTGTTAGTGTCACAGCATGCAAAAGTTAGATTATTTTGTTTAAACCTTGAAATAAGTACCATAGCCTTGGACAAAAACAGTTTCCTGGGATCTGAAGCTACAATGGCAGCCACTAGCTGAATGCATGTGAGAAACAAGACATGATCTTTTGCCCCAAATAAAGTTCTACCACGTAGAAGCTAAAATAATTTTAAAGCAAGACTTGTTTAATAATATCACATTGTTAAAAAAATCTCTAGGATAGCTACTGCCCTTGTAAAAGATAGGCTTTCTCAGGACTGGGTTTGCCTTACTGTAATTCAGAATCACAGGATACTGCAATAGCAGTTACCATCCTTTGCCTTTGACTTGGGCTTTTGAAGCACCAAGACAGTTAAAAAACACCTTCAATTCCTGGACTTCTAAGATACATTTTTTGCATTTTACTCACCTTTAAGCAATTCCCAAAATCTCATGTGACCTTGAACTTCAGTGTGAAACTAAAGTAGAAATTTAGTAGAAATTCCCAAGAATGACCTACCCCTAGTCCTCATCCTCCAACAAAAAGATCACAGCTGGAGCAGGAAACTGCAAAGCCTGGGGGTAGATTTGGTTCTCTAGAGGTGCTCATACACTGAAGGTGAGATTGCACTTGGCTTGTCAGGTAGCTCCTGCTGCACTAGCATGGTCCTAGCCAGACCCTGCTAGTTTGTTTCCAAAATAAAGCCTCTTCTCAGAGACTTCATGGGGCTAGACCTTGCCCCATAATCAACATGTACGGTCCATGGTGCCAACCTGCCCATCAACAAAAAAGAAAGAAAACAAAATTCAGCTCCATTTTGGATGCTAACCTCCTCCCTCCATGCCCATGTAAT